>PVKN010014155.1:0-19406 GCA_004027915.1 Capromys pilorides | reverse complement strand
CTTCACTCCTAAATCCTTTGACATGTTGTGGGGTCATGGATTCCAAGTTTATGATGGTGTTTGTTAACTTCTTCTGGGGAAGATAAATTCCTTGTAGAGCTGTGGCTGTGTTTCAGGGGTGACTTGGCTGTGGAGCAATGCCTGTTTTCAGAGACAGAGTTGTTTTTCTCAAGCTCTGGGCAGTGGTGATGAAGATGGTGGTGGGGAGGCTGGGTGCTATGACTTCTCTTCTCCATCCCTGCCAAGATGTGGGTGTTGTAAAACCAGAATTAAATGGAGACGACATGCAAAACCTCAGCCCCAGGTCAGATGATTTGGAGCAGTGGGCTGAGACCTCCCTGGTATAGGTCAGCAGTGGGCTGGGCAAGCAGGGATCCAGGTGGGCGTGGCTTTAAGCAAAGCTCCCAGGGCCTGATGCTCTTCCAACTGCAAGGTAGTCTTTAGTTTGATTACCCCTGTGACTCCTCCTGAAGTCTAAGGCACAGAGAGGGTCAGGCACACCACCCCACCACCCCCTCCCCCCGCCTTAGCCAGATCACTCTGGCTCTGACTGGTGTCCTACTGGGAAGACTGAGGTGTCTGCCAGGTGTCCGGGCAGGGCTTCATGCTGCATTGTCACATGACAGGGGACAACGACAAGTACAGGACTACAGAAAGTTGAGGATGGAGCTCAAAGCCTCAAGACCTTTGTAATCCACATGATTTCATTAATGAGAGTGGAGCCCAGAGACCTAAATGTCTCCATGAGACTCTGCCTCTCAGCACTGAAACACTGGTGTTTAAGTCTTACATTGGGGAACATTTGAACCACGGCATTGCTCATGTTAGTCTTGCCAACCCTGCCTAAGCCTCACCTGTGCTTATAGGATCCCAGAGCCAGGAAGGGCACTCAGAGTCTCCAGGTATGGGTGCTCAGCCCAGCTGGTATAGAAAGAGGCCCCATCAGGTCCTCTGCTGAGATACTCATGCCCTGTTTATAATGTGGGCAGAGCTGCAGGCAACACTACAGGTTGGGAAAGGACAGGGTCCCCCCCGCCCCCACAAGAATAGGGAATGAGATGTCCAGAGCTCTGCGTGACTCTACAACTTTAGGTCTGCTTCTACAAGATTAGGTGATGTGGAGAGAAAGGCTCTCTCATCCCCAGAAGTGAGGGTTCTGTGTCTGTTGGCTTTCCATTGCTGTGACAAAACAGGTAAGAAAATCAATATGGTGGAAAAAAGATGTATATGGCTCCATCTCAGAGGCTCAGTCCATGGTCAAAACTCCCTGGATTTTGGTGTAGAGAAGCAGGGATTTCAGGGTAAAGAATGGGGGGTGGGAAGGGTCTCACCTGATGGCAGCCAGGGAACAAAGGTGGAGGAAAAAACCACCAGGAAGGGGCTAGGGGCCAAATGCAGTGCCTGAGGACATACCACCATGACCCACTCCCTTCCTCGAAATCTTGCCTCTTAAGTTTCTACCACCTTTTCAAGTTATCATCTCATCATTGGATCAGTTCATCCTAATCTTCTTGAAGATTTCACCTTTAAACACAGCTGTGCTGGGAACCTGGTCTTTAATATATAAGCTGTTGGAGGGTAGTCTAGATCCCAATCATAACTCCTGGTTGAGGAGACCAGAAGGTCCAGACAGAGTAAATGGAAATGGGTGAGTTAAGAAGAGTGCTGAGACATGGGTACTTCCAAGGCTGGAGTGGATGCAGAGTTTTGGTGGGAGCCAGGTGCCTTCATGGGTCCTCATTGCCTTTGGGCCAAACTGTCTTCCTCCAGCACTGTCACTTACATGGGAGCAGAAGGCATGACTGTGGTGTCTCCTGGATGAAAACTGCAGATGCAATGCTGAGGTTGAAGAAAGTGGGCCAGGAGGAGCCTGCCGTCCTCTGTCCTCGAGAGGCCCCTCACCAGGTTGCTCAATAGTGGTGTCCTACGGGAGATCTGTAGAAGCAGAACCCAGTAGAAGAACTTGGCTACAGTTTATATTGTGAGGCACCCCAGAAATTCCTGATCAGGAAAGGAACAGGGAGGAGGGGAAAGACAGAGAAGGATTCAGCTTTGGCTGCCAGGCCAGGGTGCTGGGAACTCAGCAAAGGCAGTCACTGTGCCTGTCTCCCGCACCATCCATCCCCAGGTCCCAGGAACAGCTTCTTTTCTCCTCTTCTGCCAGTGGCCTCTGACGTTCTAGTGAGTGGAGCATGAAACAGTGTGGAAGCTGCTCTCTGCAGGGCTGCCCTGGCCTAGACCTGCCATCTGGGGACCATGGAGGACACATGGCCTCAGGGCTGCACCCCATGGGGACCACATGACAGACGAAGATGTGCCAGCTATGACAGGTTGAGAGGATTTGCAGACAAGCAGTAGGAACTTCCCCCTTGGACAGTGCTCTGCCACATTCCTGTTGCTTGCCCAGGTTTACCTGGGACAGTGGAGAGCCTCCATGAGTCCCCGATGATTGAGGGCAGTCTTTGGGCATAGAAGCAACCCTGCTTGAAGAAGGGAAAACCTTCCTCCCTTCTGCCCAGGCTCCACTAATCCAGCCAGCAATGCTCCAGGTCTAGGAAATAGGCCAGAGCTGGTGTGCGGCCCAGGTGAGGCTCTTTATGAGTCCATATCTGGCCCTGCAAGATTAGCAACCTGGCTTCCTAAATCTGTAGGTGATAGTTTTATAGCATGGTCCTGTGTTTTATAGCATGGTCTTAAGGTCCCACTGTCCCCTGCATAGACAGAGGCTGTTTGCAGATCTTCGCCTGTCTGGACAATGAGGAATGGAAGCCAGGAAGATGGTGGAACTTCCCTACGTCACACAGCCATGTGCGTTGGCAACCTAGCTGGACATTTCAAGCTGTGTGTAGCCACTCCCTCCTACCCCCCTGACAGCCATGAGCCTGGGGCCATCAAGGTTCCCAGGGGATGTAGGGACTGACCTGCTGCAGTGGCAGGGAGGATGGAGCAGGCAACTTGCATATGCACAAATCCTAACACATTCCTGCATCTCTCCATACAAGTCACCAAAGCAGAGAGGATCACAGATAAATGTTGAGCTGTGCTGATAGAATGTTTCCAGGTTCTCAGTGAAGACATGACCTCTGTCACCCCTTTGCAATGAGGGAAGGTCCCTGGGTCCATGTATGCAGAGGTGTATAGATTTGGGAGAACACAGGCAAGTCAGAGCTCTGAATCTATAGACTCCACATCCATGGGTCCACCAAACTGTAGATAAATGGTATTCAAAGGTATTTTTATGGTCTTGTACATGTTCGGAAGAGTTTCCTTGTCATTATTCTCTAAACAACACAGTGTGACAACTATTTCCATGCTATCCACATGGGATTTGGCACTTTAAGTCATCCAGAGATGATTTAAGGTATATGGGATGGTCTATGCAAGTACCACACCACTGTACGTAAGGAACTTGAATATTAGAGGCTTCGGCTATCTACAGGGGTCCAGGAATTAATCCACTGCTGTTGCAGCTAAGCTCTAAGATGTACCCCAGAGTCTCCCAGGTGTGGAAGGTGACTGGCCTGGGAGGACCTATGCTCGTAAGTGGATTCATCCATGAAGTTCAGGATGTAAGCTGCTGTTGGGCTGCAGGGTCTGGTTAGAGGAGGTCACTGGGGGTGTGCCCCCCGTCTTCCACTATGAGCTGAGCACTTCTTGCTCCACCATGCCCCTTTGCTACCCTATTTCTGTCTTGGAGCCAGCAGATCACTGAAACTGTGAACTAAAATAAACATTTCCACCTTTAAGCTGTGGGGGCCAGGTATTTTGTCCCAGTGACCAGAAAGAGACTAATGACACCTTCAGATTCTGGAGAAAACTGTGTAGCAAAATGTTCCCCAGGGCATCTGGACCGTGGGACTCAGTATATAATTCTTTCCACCTTTCTATATGTTACACACTGTCACAGTGAAGTGTTGGGGGGGTTCTGAGCTATGACCATTGCTGACTGATCAGATGGTAGAGTGCTGTGCTGGGGTGAAGGCCAGCTACTGATTCTGAAGGACACACATAGATGTTCTTGGGAAGAGCCAGCTGTGGTGAGAGCTGGAGCTTCCTGTGGGAGTCAGCCATCCTGGTCCTCAAGCCAGAGAGCTACACTCAGCCACCAAAGATGTGAAGACAGGCTGGATAAGCCCTGGGTCACCATGGTACTTTTAGGGCTGAAGGCCCAGGAGGACACACAGAAAGCAATTGGCTGAGGAGACCAAAAACTCAAGGGGCCTGGATCCCTGGCTGGGCTTCTGTTTTAGTCTCTTGCTTTTTCTCTCAGACTGTAGAGGGTATGTGCACCAATGAGGAGGGACTCAGATACCACAGAAAGTGCTGAGAGTCACATGGTTGTGGGTGTGCTTCCTCTCCTTGGTAGGGTCAGATGCTGTTGGGAGGGAGGCGCTGGTATTGTTTTGTACAGGAGCTATGACAGGCTTTGCTGACTCATGCACTGCAGAGCAGACTTCAATGGGCCTCAGGTTTCTAAATGTGCACAGTGACCTGGCAACAATGCTTTGACTTTGAACTTACTGAACTAACAAGAGTGACCCCTGAGGCCTGGTCAGCTCCTGGTGGCTCAAGCTCACCAGAAGGCAGTGGACTGTTCTACTGTTAGAGTAGAACCCAGGGACAGGGTGCTGCTGTGTGGCTTTGTGGCAGTGGCCCTGGGCTTGGGATCCATGGGGCCACCATTGTTCCTGGCTCCCAGCAAGGGCCACCCTTCCTGATAGGGAGATATCCCTGCTGAGCTTGAGGCCTGTTTTCTCTTTGGAGGACTTTCTTGCTTCATTTGGAAGCAGGCTTTAATTTTAAAGTTAAGGTGAGCTCTGAACACCACAGCATGCACAATACACAGAAGTGCCAGCCGACTCCCCTCCTGGGCTCACAGTGGCCCGCTGGGAAGCAGGCTCATGCATGGTCTCACAGCTGAGGACTGCAGAGCTTCTGAGGTGCTTGGGTCATAGGTGCCCCAAGATCCAACCTCAGTTTATCTTAGGGAATTTTAATTTGGAATGCTTAAACTTGACTGTACGGAGTCCGCATGCGGCTCTCCTGTGCAGTGAATGGTTTGTGCTGTCCGCCCAACTGGCGAGAAGTTCACCATGCCTTTGGCCAGAGATTTACTACATCCTTCCTTGGAAGAAGAAAAGAAAAAAACATGAGACGAAACGGCTAGTTTAAAGTCCAAATCCTTATTTTATGGATGTAAAATGTCCAGGTTGCTACAAGATTACCACGCTTTTCAGCCATGCTCAGACTGTGGTTCTTTGTGTAGGTTGCTCAACAGTGTCGTGCCAGCATACCGGAGGAAAGGCCAGACTCACAGACGGCTGCTCACTTAGAAGAAAGCCACAGTAATGACCTATACAACTTCCTGAATTTGTTTTTTCACAGAAAGCCTTATCACAAGTTCAGTAATTGTAATGAATCTACCAAGATAATGTGATTATGCTTGATTTTGTAAGGTGCACAGCCTTGAGCTCCTATTTTGATGGCAGTTTTTCAATAAAGTTTTGATTATGGACAAAAGAAAACTTGACTGTAAGTTTGCATACTTTACTACAGAAAGCCCTGCTACAGTTTCTATGAAAGTTGGCAGACTGATCAAATATATTTCTCTGTACTGTCTTAGAATCACCACAAAGTTATACTAAGCAAGTAGGAAAAGGTATAAACCTGAAGGTGTGTGGAGAACAGTGGATCAGCTATGCCACTAACCCTTGGCAAAGTAGAAAATACATACCTTAGCAAGGACCTTCTACAAACCTCTGCACCAATGTGTGTGTGTGTGTGTGTGTGTGTGTATGTGTTGTCACTGTGTATGTGTGGTATACATATAACTAGTGTGTGTATATTGAGTGTGGTGTGTGTGAGGTGTGTGTGTGTGTGCGTGCATGATATATAACATGTGTGTGGGGCGCAGAGAGATATGACTTGTATATGTAGGGTACCTGTGATATATGTAGTGTATATCAGGGTTTGCATGTGTATGTGTGATGTGTGTGTGTCGTGTGCATGTGTGGTGTGCCACTGTGCTTATGTGTGATGTGTATGATATACGGCAGTGTCGATCGTGTGTGTGAGTGTGGCGTGTGCAGGATGTGTGTGTGACATACAATATGCCCATGGGGAGATATGGCTTGCTTGTGTATGGTATCTGTAATTTTGTGTGTGTGTGTGTGTGTGTGTGTGTATGTGTGGTGTGTGTGAGTCCACTCACCCACAGCCCAGATGCCACCCTCCCATGCTCCTGGTCTGGGTCCCCCTCAGGTGGGGCTGCATCTTATCAGGAGCTTCATGCAGGGCCCTGAGCAGCTGGGCTCAATGGAGGCCATGGTCTGGCCCTGCTTTGGCCTCCCTGGGGCTGGCCTCCACTGCTGTGCCATGGTGGGGTGTGTGGGCAGCCTTCCTCCCTCTAGGAAGCCACTGTTCCTGGTGCATCTGGCTTTACCTCAGACCCTGGGTTTCTTTGCTCTTGCCTCAGTCTACTGATTTCTACCTTCACAAGCCCAACAGGTTGAAGAGAAGGGTTGCACATCCCAGCTGTCAGAGGGAAACTTCAGGTTAAGTGGGGCATATTTTACAGATGCAGCTGGGGTCACTCAGGACTCCAGGAAGCACAGCCCAGAAGCACAGATGTCTAGAGAGCCCAGGAGGGGCAGAGGGCTGGAGATACGAAAGGTAACTGTGAGCCAGGAGACCCCAGTTAGCAGAACAACAGGATCCAGAATGATAATAACCCTTCTGCATGCTCAGTCCTCCTGTCTCTGCCCCCAGCTTTGGGAATCCTACCTCTAGGATGGTGCCCTTGAGGCAGAATGCTGAAGATTCGTAGTGAAAGGCTACAGGCATGATCATCACCTGTAGGCTGCCCAGGGAGGTTGTCAGCTGGTCACCAAGTCCACTTACCCACACTGAATCTGCAACTACTTCGTGGAGACTGAGACACAGGCAAACCATGACTCAGTGCAGGTGAGGCATCGGAGAGGGAGGGAACACAGGAGCCAGGGACTAACATGAACCAGGAGAAGGAATCCAGGCAGCAAGGACAACACAGGTACCCCAGGGAAGTCAGGAACAATACAAAAGAGAAGAAACATCTGTGAGACAATCCCGGGGTGCTTTACAGGGGACATTCTGAGTGTGGGAAACAGCTCTTAGAAATGGAAATTGTGGCACAGCATGGCAAAAATAATGCAAGTTTGGGAAGAGAGAAAATAATCACAGCAGAGAGGAAGCAACTACAGCAGAAGGGCAGGAATCTCCAGCTTGAAAGAGCCACGGGGTGATTAGCACAGTGGGGAAGGAGGAGAAAGAGAACCGGGGTAAGTTATATGCAAAGGACTGAAGGCAAGCCAGACCTCTAGAACTCTGGGAGGCAGAAGCCAGTGGCTTCCTCCCCTGCATCACGTGGTCTGCATCCTGGAGTCTAACTCCCAGCCCAACAACTGGCCAGATGCAAAGCTCCAGGGGTTCATTTCCTGTTGGAAAACATAGCTGATGGTGTATGAAGATGGTCACGTTTCCTTGGCTTGGACTCCCAGACTCCCAGGAGAGAGCCGCACCCTCACTTGGTGTGGGATTTACCTCAAGTACACAGGTATCTTCCTGCCCTTCTCTTCCAGTAGGTCCCAGCAGGCCAAACGTTTTGGAAATATAACAGGACTGCTTCTAGCTCTTTAGGATCCGCCCATGAGCCCTGGGTACTCTCTTCCAGACTATACCCTCTCCGACACTGGGTATTAACAATATTTTAAAATATTGTTCATGGGTCAAAAAGAGTGCCTTAAGGTTGCTTTAAATTTAACTCTCTTCATGCTAGTGAAGTGGACATTTTCCTTGCGTCTTTATGGTCAGTCTATTACTTTTGTCCCTGGGAATTGCCGGTTCCTTGCTTGCCGGAAGCCTTTCTGCCCCCAAATTTGCCTTTTTTCTTTGCAAAGAATTGTTTTGCCAACGTGTTTACAGGGTTGTTTGTCTTTTCCTAATTGATAAAGACTGATATATGAAAGGCCTTAGCCCGTAGTCTTTTCATGGAGGGTTTAAATTTCTCCCCCTGTGCTATCTGTGCTAGAGCTCTGTTTTCTTCCTGCCTCTCCGGTTGTACGCGCTTCAGCACACCCGACTTTCCCATGGCTTCCGAGCTGCCATGTGTTGAGGAAGGCCCTGCCAAGGCCGCGCGACCGTCGCTTCCTGCATCTCCCTAACGCATTTGTAGCTTCTGGGGCGTACTGGTGTGTAAATCAAGTCGTGTTTGTCTGCACGGCGAGGGGCATCAGGCCCTCCCTCGGCAGTTTCCAGGTGACTGAGTCCCGGGCGTATCTGACCACCTTATTTCCTTATGCCTTGGCTGCTGGCTGTGGCATCTGTACCTCCCTTAGCTCCGTCCCTTGTCTCAGACGCCATACGGCACACTCACCGCTCAAGGAGGAGCGGTTTGTTTGTTTATTTATTTAATTTATTTATTTTATTTTTTCGGAACTGGGGATCGAACTCAGGAGGAGAGCTTTATTTCAGTTCACAGTTTCAAAAGTTTCAGCCCATGTTAGTCTGGCTCAAACACAGAAATGGCATGACGCAAGGGCCGGAGAGGAGGAGCTTTGCACCGGTGGCAGCTGCAGGAGAAAGCGGACCAGGGGAGGAGCCAGGAGGGCTCTACCTCCTACCCGCGAGTCAGCTGTGAGCCCCGTCCATCCAGTCCACACCACGTACACTGCCGCTGAGCTCATGAGGCTCTGGGGGACATTTCAGAGCCAAACCACAACACTGGGTCACACGGTAGAGCCAGTTCTGACGCCTCCGTCTCCCAGAACCTCTCCCAGAGTCCTGTCTGGCTGCTCTCCTGCCAGCCTGGGAGGAGGCCTTGTCTGCCTCCCTCTGTCTGCCCACCCTCCCGCTTCCAGCCTTGCCAGGCACCAGGAGCCCCCTCCACATCCGGTCTGCTTGTGTCCTGCCCCAATCCCTGATGCCTGGCCTGAGCTCTCAGCAGCACAGACCCACGCTGCTCAGATGCTCACACCTTCTGTCCCCTGCCATCCAGCCTTCAACACTCAGCCTGTCCCTGTGACCCAGCCAGTCCTCCCCAGGCTGTTCTGTGCTGTGACAACTTTCCGGGCACCATCCTTCCTCCCCAGCTCTGCAGGCCCCCGAACCACAGAGCCACCCCTGCTCTCCTCAGCCTGGCTGCACACAATTGTGTCTTGGCCAGGCCTTTCTTCTGCCTAGGATGCCTTCCTCCCTTTTCCTGATGGCTTAGGGTTTACCTTCCTTGCTAGCCCAGCTGTCCCTCTCCTCCCAGGCAGCACTGTGCAGCCTGAGGCCTGCAAATCAGGGACCACTTTGACTTCTGCAGGAGACCTTGAGCTCCCTGGGGCCAGAGTCCTGAGCCCACCCTCAGCACCTCACTTCTGGCAGGGACTGGATGAGAACAAACCATGGGACAGTATTTGGAGGCAAGAAGAATAGGTCCTGGGGCTCCAGGAGAAAGGCAGGAATTTGGGAGGCTGAGTGGCACGTCCCCCCTGGGGTGCCGCCCTGGTCAGGCTGACCCGCACGCACAGTCCTTATCAGCATGGCTCCAGGGCAGTGCTGCAGGGACACGCAGCCTGAAGCCCTGCGGAGCCTCTTGCAGCTGCCTTGTAAAAGAGCCTATCCTATTCTTCTAATTCCAGAGCCTCTCTCAGCTCCCCAAACACCAGCTTCCAGAACTGCTCTGCCACACACAGAGCTGCCCAGCCTCCTCAGGGGATAGACAAACAAGGATGGTGAGGACTGGCGAGGCTGGGTTGTCTGGTGGGAGTCGAGTGGTGTGCCTGTGAGGGCACTCATGTCACTGAATGCACCAGAGGCCCTGGATGAAAACAGTGCAGCCTCCTCCTTGCCCTGCACATGTGGCGGCGTCACCTATGGCTGACTGCTCAGAGAGCAGCACTCTGACCTGCTTGGAAGCTCAGGGCTGGCTGCAAGCAGGGTCACCCTGGCCCTTTGTCCTCGAAGTGCAGAGTGACTGAGGAGGCCCAGCTGTTGTCCGGCTCAGACACTGGGCAGGACAGTGTGCAGGCTCTGCCTCTGCTGATTTGATGCTGTCCTCAACATCTCTGTCCACCCAGAGCCTGTCTGTGCCCCAGCCCCCTCCCCACCACCCAGCTTTCTATCAGCCTGCAATGGTAGGGATCAACACGTAAGCCACCAACTCTTACTCACTGGTTCTTGGCAAACACCAGTAGCTCATGATCAGCTGGGTTGAATCGTGGGTATTAAATTCTTCTCAGCACTGAATGAGAATGCTCTGAACACTGGAGCTGTTGAGTCAGGCACAAGATGCCTTGCAAGGCAACATTCATGATGACATGCATATGCAAACTGTCAGCACTAGGGTGGGACACAGTTGGGGCTTTTTGATCAGCTCTCTGATGGCCCCAAGGCAGGGGCACAGGGAGGCTTGTAGTGCACACAGTGTGGCCTTCCCAAGCTCACACTTGGTCACTGGGCTGGCTCTGCAGGGTGGTGGGGAGCACACGCTGTGTTTGGAGACCTGCGATTCAGGAGTTTCTCCTTAGGATTGTGTCTAAGGCTCTGATGAGTACAATTTACCTTGCGCAGCCTGAGGCACACTGATGGAACCAGAGCATGCTTGCAGTCGGTACAGCTCCACCCAGGTACCACGCTTGTTTCACCGTGTGGGCCTCAGTCACACAGGGCTGGCCATGAGGCCATGCTGGCCATGGGGTGCTTACTTTCCAGAGGACAGCCCCAGCTTCTCAGGCTCCCCAGTTGGTACAGGGCTGGAGTAGGTGAGCTCTTGTTTCTGTCCATCAGAACTGGGCCAAGTGTGGTAGTGTTGGGCTTTGGTTCCTTTGGATTTGCTCAAGCACCCACAGGGCTGGCAGGTACAATGTTGTGGTTGCCATCTCACACTTAGGACCATGCTGGGTCCATCGAGGGTTCCTGTCATCCACATGTGGTTTGTATGACGAAGACAGAGTAGTTTTGTGTTAATCAGTTTTCCATCACTATAACAAAACACACAATACAATCAACTTATAAAGGAAAATAAAGGATATTTTGACTCACAGTTTTGGAGGCTCCCTTCTGTGATAAGTTGATCTCATTACCTGAGGCCTGTGGTAAGGTAGCACATCACAGCAGGATCACATGAGGTGTAAGAGCAAAAGATGAGGGCTGGACAACCTCTTTAAAGGCCACTCCAGCCAACTCTAGGCCTTTCCTTGGGCCTCTAGCTACAGCCTCTACCACCTCCACCATGCTGGGGCCAACCTTTAGCAGACTACACCCTTGGCAGATCGTCTACATCCCAACCCCGTCCCCATTGTGGTGAGCCCCAGGAGCACCCAGCACTTCCATACATCCTGGCAGAAATTCACAGGAAATTCATTACGTTCATCTCTTTGCAAAGCAAGTCAACCTGAGCATAGGTTGTTAGCAAGCTGGGTGCCTATGAATGTTCCCGTGCACGTGGCGCATTACTGCTATAGCTCCAGGTGCTCTGCTCTGACACTACTACCTTTCCTCCAGGACAACACCATGAAGAAATGTGTGGCATCGCTGCCACTCCTTGACAGGTCAGAGTGCTGGCAGATGGGGAAGGGCCAGAGGGCTGACCAGGAGTGAAACTGAGGTGTGTACGTGCTATTCCACATGGGGCTTAGAGCAACAGCTTTTGTACTGCACTGCCTGTACATTTGGGCAGTGACTGGAGGTGTAGAGGGAGAGGCAAGGGAGGAAGAGGAAGCAAGAATGGCTAAGGTGCCATAAGCACATGGACCAGTTCTCCACAGCAAATGTATTCTCTATGAGTTACAAACACATACACATAAAATATTTTAATAAATAAATTAGACACAGGCAGACATTAGTACCATGAATAAGATAGAGCAATAGCTATAACAAAAGTTCATGCCAATGTGGCGCCTCTCCTCTGAAAATATGATTGTACTCCGCTCACCCTTCTTCCTCCCTGAGGCTGATGGTCAAGTAACTAAAGCCATGGAAAGAGAAGCTGTGGGTAAGACAGCCTGCTGTGTGCCCCTCTGGGACTAAGGTCCAGGGGCAGCCTGGGTTCCTATGGATCTGACAGACTGTGGAAAGACCCTACTGGCTGTGTTTTCTGGGAAACCTAAATAGGTACCAGCTCAGGAGTGCTGCGGGCCACATAGCCCAGGCCTGTCTGAGAGACAAGGTATGGCTGATCAGAGACCAAGCTCCTTCCTGTCTCTTCAGTCTGTCACCTCCCTTCAGAAAGAGGAGTGGGCAAGACAGAAATTCACCTCAAGGGCAAAGTGACCAAGCCAGGCACAGGCACAGCCTCTCTCTCTCTCTCTCTCTCTCTCTCTCTCTCTCTCTCTCTCTCTGTCTCTCTGTCTCTCTGTCTCTCTCTGTCTTTCTCTCTCTGCTTTTAAAAGGCTTTTTGTAGCATTTAATGGTGATCTCCTGGGTTAAAATACATGGTGTGAATTTGCACAAAGACAGGCTTCTTGGAGGCAAGACTTTCTTTCTTCAGCACAAGGCTGCAGTCTACCAAGGCAAAAGCCAGGAGCCTGGGGCTGCAGAAGGCCCAGCCCTGCCTGGTGCCTCTGTGCCGGCCCTCCTGGCAGCGGGGAGCAGACCTTCTGTGCATTCGTCATGTGCAGGCAGCTGTTACTGAGGCACATCCACCATATGCTCATCCAGTGCATGCCAGAGAGCTTCACTTACATCTTTCATTCCCCAGATGGGGACATGTAGGGACCAGGAAGTGCACCCAGGTGACAAGCAGACAGGTGCACAGGATGGGCCACCCTGGGAAGGGCTGGCTGCTGCAGTGGCCAGCATGCTTCCTGCTAGCCCATCCTGTTCCCTTTGCACATGGGCTGTGCAGAGCAGCGGGGTGGCTGTGCTGGTGGTCTCTGGCTGGCTACAGACTCTGTCCTCACTCTGGCCAGAGCAAGGGCCTCTTCCTATCAGGATCCCCATTTACTGTGTTATATGCTAAGCCTGGTGCTTTTCACCAGTACAGAGCTCTCAGAGTCCTGTTTGCACATTGGAATGGCCTGAGAGTATGGAGCTGCCTCTCATCAACAGAAGGTTCCAGGGCAACTATGAGCCACCTGGACTCCTGCCAAGTGCAAGCCAAGCTGAGCTGGGCTGGAGTGGCCATGCGGGGCATTGAGAAAGAAACGATCAGCCGGTTGCCTGTGTAGCAGTTTCTTGTGGGACAAGGAGCTCACAAACAGGACAGCAAGAAAGAAAACAGGCCTCCTGCCTGCCACCCCCCTGTAGGCAGCCACCTCCTGGCTAATGGTAAACAAAAGGGGACAGTTGTGAAATTCAGCCCAGAGTGCCGTTGTCACCTCTGCAGTCTCCTGGGCTGCTTGCTGTGTTTATGGGCAAATCAGCACATGCTGTTTTGGACCAGGGAGAGGTCTGGGCCGGCAGACTGCAACCCCTGGGGAGAGAGGCCAGGAGCACTGCGCAAATTGCACAACACAATCCTGTCATCCGTCCCCTTCATCGAGGGCCTCAGGAAAACAGAGGCAGCTGACACTGGGCGGGAGGCCATCTGGAGGCCGCCCTCAGGGTCAAGCACTGTGGGAACAGAACCAGACTCGGAGATGCTATCTGGGCTCCCATGCACTGGGAATGGGGAATGTGATGTTTCAGTGCTGCTGGCCTCGGTTTCCCTATCTGCAGGGGTGGATGGGGGAGGCGATCCCCTGGGGTGCTTTGCCCTGTCCTGCAGTTTCAGCCATTAGCTCTCATCTCATTTTACAGATGGAACATAAGGACAACGGGTGGCTGAGCTCCGACCAAGGGGAGACTTCAGCCATTTCTAGCTAGGTCCCTGTGTTCTGCAAGCCACATAGGAAGACTATGGGGGTCCTGTGAGCAGGTCCCTGAGGTTGTGTGGGCTGATCCGGCCCAGGCCTCTCCTGGAAAGGGAAGCCATCAAAGCTGCTTCTTGACCCTGTCCCCACTTGTTTCTTTAGCTGCCCCAAGCAGTGACCTTGCCCACCCTGCCCTAAGGCCTGTCCTTTTGAGTGCCTGCAGGGGATTGTGCTTGGCCTTAAGATTAAATCCTTGTCCAAGCATGACCATCAGAACTGCCATAGATCTGTTCCCTATGTCCTGAGTGGAGGCTTTGAGAAGAGAGACGAGACCTGCACAGACTCTGGAGCAGCACAAGACCAGCTGAGACATCCTCTCGATGAACCCAGGCGCGCCTGGAATGGGGCTCCTCATCCCTGTGCTTCCTTGCCCTGGTTTTAAACAGTCTCTGCAGCTGTTCCTCTGGGTGCTTCACTGGGCTATGGAGCACCCAGGAAATTCTTTGGGGCCTAATTACTGCCCCTCCTTGTTCTTTCGGCCTTAGCAGAAGCCCCGATTAGGGCTCTCCAGCACTGAGCGGCAGCTTTAGGTGTGTTATGCCAGCCCTGGTGCATGTCCACCGGGGCTCCGCCTGTGGGTCCTGGTGAATACAGGGCTATGTTGTGCTCAGATGTCACAGGTATGTATGGTGATCCCTGGGACAAGAGCATTTCCCCTGAATTCCAGGGTCCTCAAGTTCCAACACTCCTTGCTCAGGCCTGAGTAGTCTCTGAGCTATGTGGCCTTGGGCAAGGAGTTTTCTATCTCAGGCCCTGCCCTCTCCCTGGAACAACATTCTCTCCTTGGGGGCTACCACTGTTAGCTCTTGTCTTCCTCATTACAGAAAAAGAATGATGAAAGCAGCTTTTAGGGCAGCACTGTGGAGGAGGGAGCTGGAGTGGGGGTCTCGGACCCCCACTCTCCTCTGATATCATTCTGAGGGAATTAGAACTGGACAAGGACAGGCTACTCTTGCTGCATGCACTCTTTCCTGCCTTGCATCTCAGGTGTTGAGCTGAGTGTCAGAGAGGAAGACCAGAATCCTTCCTCCAAAGGTGGCCACCAGGTAAGAGAGACATTTGGCTGGTTTTGGATTTCCAAACGCAGAGATGAGCCCGGAGCTGAGCCAAGTTCCCTAGTGTGAGTGGTTCACCAAGGGAAAGCACCTTTGGCCAGATTTGGAACTGAAAGGAGGAGTAACCAACCAGGATAGCTCCATCTCAGGATGAGAAGCCTCGGCTTTCCACCAGGAAGCCATGCAACGCTTGCTATCTCCTCTCCTGTTCTACACCTCAGTTGGGTTTGAAACGTGTGACAGGGTGAAATACAGCTACTTAGTCATAATGGTTCAAGACTCCTCGGACTTGACCCAGCACCCCAGGGAGAAGAGAGTTCTGGCTAGGAGCACAAGATCAGTGCTGCTGGGCAATTTCCATAGCATAGGTTCCCAGAACCACCCTGAAGAGGTTCACGGTGGTCCAGGGCTTGCAGACCTGCACTAAACAATACTTCCCAAATTTGTCCTAGATAGCCAAGCAAAGAACAAGGCAAGGCTATCCTCTCTCCAGAGACTGGGGTTCTCCTGGGCACACCAAAGTGCCTAATCTGTCCAAGTGGAGGTCCAAGTCTCTGTTCCTGTGGAGGACAGAGGACAAAGCGCTTGGCTTTTCTCTGAGCTTTTCTTCTCTTGCTTCAAAAATGGAGGCTCAGTTTAACTCTGCTAGAGAGGGGATTTCTTTTTCCTTCTTCCCCTGGCCACGTGCCAGGACATGCTTGGGGGCACATGAAGGATATACCACCCACATGTTGAACCTGGATTGTGCACAGAAACCTCTGGGACACTGCCCGGAACATAATGTTCCTGTCCTGCACTCTCAGCTCCTGCCACCTGGAAAACCTGTTTGGTTACTCTCAGCTCAGAGGACGGAGCCTACACTGGCCCGGGAAGGCCCTACTGCCTCCCACCTTGTTGCAGAGGCCTGGGAAAGCCTTGTCCCACCTCGAGTGTACAGAAGCAACCTGCTGCACCAGCAGCTGTGGTTGTTTGTGTTGTCTCCCAGCCTGGGGGTCATGGCAGTCATCTGGCACCTCTCTGTTACCCTGTCACCTGCTCAGGGAGGGTGGGTCTGCACTACGAGATTCACTCAAAGGCTAATAGTACCCGTTTCAACAAGGAGAGTGAGTTTGCTTATTATTAAGGATTTCTGTCAGCAGTTACTGGATTCAGCTAAGTAGCTAAGAAGTTCTGAGCAAATACTTCTGCCAGCAGACCGGAGAATATTTCCAAAGTAGCTTCTTTAGTCAGATACTATTTACTCCTCTAAAAAAATTAAAGGTGCATCTGAAGACACTACAGAAGCTTAGTTTCTGTTTTAAACACTAAACAAGTGATAAGTAGGGGGTTCCTCTGGTTCATCAGTTTGTTTTATGTTTTCTAGAGACACATATAATCTTCAGAATGTGATATGTCTATTTTCAACAGATCTTTGTAGGGCAGTCATTTGGAGAATGTTATACATGTCAGCAAATTCTGTTTATAAGTCCTGCCTCTCTAAGATGAGGTGTGTTTGCAGCCACAGAAACTTCTGTCCCAGGGCTTTGCCTACTGTCTTTACTTGTGGAATTGTGCAGCCAGAGGAATAATGGTGTCAGATATAGGAAGAAAGGGATAAATGTGGTTTAGTCTATCTCTGCCAGGACAGGGATATCACTTTATCTATCTATCTATCTATCTATCTATCTATCTATCTATCTATCTATCTATCTGTACTAGAGATTGAACTCAGGACCTTGCACTTGCCACGACCAAGCACTTATTCTACTGAGCTGTCTCCCTGGCTCGGTACAGAGATATCTTTAGAAGAAAGATACTCAGAGTAAGATGGATAGGAGAATGAGAAAAAGTCTGATGGAGCTTCTCAGACTCCAGAGGCATAGGGTCCTCTTCCTCAGGGAAAAGCAGATGATTGAGATTCACCTAGCCCAGCTGGAGAGAGGTCAAGATGCAGAAGACTTGAAACTAGCTCTACTTCCTGCATCACAAAGTTGACTTCTACCACGTCCACCCAAGGAAGGTTGATTTGGTTTGAATGTGTCCCTTAGAAGTTCACAGATTAGGAATGGCCAAATAGCTCAGCAGATTAAAGCACCTGCAAGTAGGCATAGGGACCGGGGTTCAATGCTCAGGCCTGCCATACTAGCCTCGTCCCCTGAGTATGGTGAGATAGCAACTGAGACTGGGTGTGGTGGTACATGCCTGTAATCCCAGCTCTTTTTTCTTTTTGCAGAACTGGAGATTGAACTCAGGACCTTGCACTTTCCAGGCGGGCACTTGTGCCCCTGAGCTATCTCCCCAGCCCCTGTAATCCCAGCTCTTGAGAGATTGTAAACAGGTGGATCACTGAGTCCAGTCTGGTAGTGAGAAAGCCCTCACCAGATGCTAGTGCCATGCTATTGGACTTCCCAGCCTCTACAACTGTGACTGGAGCGAATTTCTTCTGAATAAATTCTCCACTGTTGGGCATTCTGTAATGACAACAGAAAACTGAACGAGGTAGCTTCTTACCCATCTGGGTCCAGGTGCAGGCTGGGTCCAGGGACAGGGAAGGACTGTGAAACCCCAGGCCAGGGAGGCAGAATCTGGGGCCAATCTGGCTTTTGTCTGACCTCAGTGATCCAGCTGCTGCTTGTTGGGCCTGTGCTTCTCAACCTGGCTCTGCTCAGTGTTACCTGGGACACAGAGGTGACCTTGGCTCTCTTGCAGAATGCTCCCTGCACCCTGAACACTCCAACCTCTCTGCTTGGCGTTTCACAGTGGTATGCTAGTTGCGCAGTGCGCCTTGGTCTTCCCTCTCGTGGGGAGCCACATGGCTTGCAGAAGTGAGGAGATTCATCTTAGCCTCATGTCTAGCATCAAAAGATGCAGCCACGACATATTTAAAATTTCAATTGGCTTTTATTTGTGATTGTAGTGGGAAATAATTTATCCTACTGAGTAGGAGTGTTCCAATAAGCTCGTCGAGGGAAGCTGACTTTATAGACTGAAAAGGGCAAAGAAAGGGTAGAAACAAAAAGACAGTTGGTTACTGTAAGATTACTTTCCTTGTAGGGTAAAACAGGAGGGACTTCTTTGCCGAGCTGGCTCTGGTAGACTCAACCCATTCTGAGTCATTGCTGTGAATATCCTGGGCTGCCTTTTTTTTTTTTTTAAACTGGCCCATTTCAGACCTCACTCTGAGTAAATAGTAACTTGCATGAGTAACTATTCCAGTCTGGTCTGGTCTTCTGAGGCCCAGTGCTGCAGTTCAGTTTAAAACAGTGTTGTCTTATTAGTTCTAGTTAATACCACCGAATGGCAGAAGTGGGACATCAGCCAGGCTCATCCTACCTGCAGACACAATTTGAAGGCTGCTGTCTGCTGCCTGCCTAGCACTTGGCTCTGGACCAAGGCAGAAAGACATGACCCATGGGCAATGGAGAGCTCAGGGGGCAGGATCTGGGGTTTCCTGGTTCAGATTCTGTCATCAAATGTGCAACATTTTTGAACCTAATACAACAGGAAATCAAACATGAGAAGCTATTGCGAGGTCCTTGGGCAACAGCCAGGCAACTTCCCAATGCACTGTTGCAGGCTGAGGGAGGCTAGCATGTCTGAGGTGAAGGCTTACCAGCTGTAGTTGGGGACCCCACCTTCTTCTGCACATGGCCTGGGCTTGGTGCTTCTGCTCAGGCCTGACACCACGGGTCCAGGTGTGACAAAGGAGACTGAGAAGGACCAAGAGAAGCTCTGTTCCGGTTGTTTCAGTGTCTCTGAGGATGGGGTCTCAGCGGAGTGAGGGAGGTAGGTAGTAGCAAGGGTACAGTCTCACTTCATTGCCGGGTGGGTTCCTGCCCTGGTGTTAGCTTCACACCAGTATGGACCACAGAGGGCATGTGGGGACTTTGTAGGACTATGTTTGGGTTGAAACAATAATTACGGAGACTATTGGTCTGCTGTGGCAGGGCTAGGGGTGCTCGAGATTATCCAAGGAGGAGAGGCTTGTATAAGCCAGTGGCACTGTGGCTGACATTGTCCCTCCAGCTGCTCCTTGACTGGACACTGTGCCTTTGAAAGTCCACTCTGTTCCTGCTCTGGGATCTATCAACACCCTGTGATGCTCACATGGCTGCACTAGATGCTGAGTTACCCAGACATGCAGCTATGATGGCTGGAAGGGAGGATCCAGGCTATGTTTTGTTCTCAGCATTGCCAAGCTTCCATAACTGTGGAAAACTCCAGCATGGGTGAACACTTCCTAGGATCTTTGAGTCATCAGAGAGATCCACATTGTCAGGAGACATCCTCAGGAATCCTGACTTAATCTAAGGTGGTTGTGTCTAGATGCTATTGAATTAGACGTATTGGTAAATTATTTTTCTTTTCTGGTACATTTAAGGCATTATATACTCTATCTATCTATCTATCTATCTATCTATCTATCTATCTATCATCTCTCTCTCTCTCTATCCTATGATCATCTTTTTTCTATAAATCTGTCATCTCACACTCTCTC
>PVKN010014154.1:0-19397 GCA_004027915.1 Capromys pilorides | reverse complement strand
GAAAAGTGGACTTAATCATAGTCACAATGTTGACTACCAATAGTAATTTCTTAAATCATCTAATATTCTCCATGTTTAATTCCCCTGATTGTATATGGTATATCTACCTACTAACTGACTTGTAATAATGATAATCCAGACTAATTTAAACTTTTAGTTTGACATTAAGATTTTTCCACATTATTTGTTTGTTTGTTTGTTTGAGGCTGGCCCAGTCTACTCTGGTGGTGGGACTGGCACAGCATATGGTGCCAGGTATAGAACCACAGTCCCTGTGCTTGCCTAAGCTTTCCTAAGCAGGCACTTCAGACTGCTGCACTATCTCACCAGCCCTTTTCATGCTGTTTAAATAATCCATTGCAGCACCCCTTTCGCTGTACTTGTGGATGACCTACACTACCCTGTAGAATTTACCATGGTCTGGATTTTTCTGATTTCATCTGAAGAGTGTCAGTTTATAGTTTTTGTGGCCCTCGGTCTTCCTTTTACCAGCAGTGGAGCCAGCACGTGCTCAAAGTCAGGTTCACTTTGTTTTGTGAGTGGTGACAGAGAAACAAGGAGCCTCCTTTTGAGTGGGACTGTTTCTGGGCTTGGCGGACTTCACCCCCGATCTGCTTAGCAGGTCCTGTTAATCTTCCACCTAATGGACTTCTGCTGTGACAGTTGTTAGGACTCACTCTGTTGAGCAGGATAATCATTGCTAACAACAAGTAATTGAACATTTCCAAATCCTGAATAGAAAGCACTCTGAGTTTTCTAACACAGAGAAGGGCTATAAGTCTTTCTTATTTTCTGTTCCCTGACACCCACAACTAAGGAGCAGAGGTTTATTTTGGCTTACAGTATGTAGAAGTTGCAGCCCATAGTGGGCTGGCTCCAAGGCAGGCTGACTCCACAGAGGAAAATAGCTCATGGAATGGTGGTGGGAAGCACTGAGAGACTAAGGGAGGGGGAGGGAGACAGACCCTTTCAGGCCACACCCCCAGCAGCAGCCCACCCCCTCGAATCAGGCTTCACCTCCCAACCTCACACTTAGGTATAAACTTATCAGTGGGCTAACCCACTGCTGAGTGTCACAGCCTCATGTTCTGAGCACCTAGGACTGGGGCTTTGGGGAACATCTAGATATAAACAAAACAATGCCTGAGACAATGGATATGCCGATTATGACTGCAATCTAGTCCTTATACATTATGGACATATATTGAAATGCCACACTGTATCTATAACTATTTACAATTCCTATGTGTGTATTATAAATAAATTGATTTTTAAAAAAGATTCAGTGCCTTGAGATGACAAAGCTGTAAGTTTCTATTTCCATATGAATAGCATTTCATTTCTCTCTTATTTACCCAAGATTGTCTTATAATTAAAAATACAAATGTAAAAGAATGAAAGTTCACACCAATTTAGTAACAGTAGCAAGCAGAGGCCAAATGGCATTGTTCATGTGAAAGGTTTTTAATCTAGTTTCCCAGACAGCCCAGGGCTAATTCCTCCTGAGAGTGCAGCGGATATTCCTGAGCGCTAAGGGGTTTATTTTGGGATTGTGTATAGCCAGTTAAAGCCCTGCACAGACCAGAAGGGATTTAGAATGCACTTACCCCATCACTCATCGTGTTCCCTTTGGGTATCAGCTACAGGAGCAGCCATCTGTCTCAGGGTGGTGGCTACACAGCTTTAAAGTTGGGAGTGGCTCAGGACGCTGAGTGCGAGGCCAGCAGGACTGCACAGGGCTTCCTAGCAGAGGCATGTGCAGTAAGGGACTATAACACCCTGCAGGAGGCACTGTATGCGTGTGGGAGGGGTACATTAAATGTGATTCTTGGGAACATAAACATGATGGATAGCACGAAGTAGATCTGAGGCTGCCTGAGTGAACAAGGACAGAGCACAGAAACTTCACCAAGTGAAAAAAAGAAAAAAATACAAAGTATACAGAAACCACTGTAGCCACTGCGGTGGGTTAAGTAGTGATCAGCTTGGGCACCCCGCTGAACTGAGTCAGCACGGTGCTGGGCGTGGAAGGTCCACTTGAGAACTGTTGCTTTCAGCGTAAAAGAAAAACCAGAGGTGAAGATGCTATGCTGTTGCTGGAGACGCTCGGCACGCTGGCACTCCTGATATGAACTCAGCTGTTCTCATCCCTGGAGGAGCTCCAGCCCTCGCTGTCGCTGAGGATGACTGCGGTTTGGTTCATGGGAGCTCTGTGCCTTGCCTTGAGTGTCACACCCTGGCTCCAGAGCAGATCCCTCAGCCTGCTGGCTCAGATCCTTCACGCCGTGGTTGCAGACTTTCTAGCTTGCACCACTGCCCTTCAGGCCTTTCCAGGGCAGACCCTTGATACAGACTTGCATGAGACTACATTCTGTAGGCTCTAGGTAGTCCTCCAGCTGGACTTGTGTAGGACATAGTGGGGACATACAAGCCGGCAGCTGGATTTTTTTTTTTTATTTCTAGTGTTTGGACAGATCTCTTGTACTCTTTGGCATTCAACTATATTACAAAATAATTCTATAAATTAGATGTCCTGAATTAAATCTATTTCCTTGCAAACCCTGACTACAATAGCCTCTTAGGAAAATGGAACATGATAAATGGTATCACTTGTTTTCTCAGTCACTATGTGCTGATCCTGCGGTTCTCCTTTAGTATTGGGGACACAGGACCAACACAGTGTTCAGAGTTGCAGGGCTGGCAAGACAGCTCAGTGGACTAGACACCTGCTTGGGGAAGTGCAAAGACCATGGTTTCATCCCCAATCCCTCATGCCACACTGGCCTTGCCCCTGGGGTGCACTGAGCCAGCAACTGAGTCTGGATATGGTGGTGCATGCCTATAATCCCAGTGCTGGGGAGGCTGAAATCAGGAAAATCACTGAGTCTGAACTATGCAGTCAGACCCTGTACCAAATACATAAGTAAAAAAGCAAAACCCAATGAAAACAAAAATAGCAAAGTTGCAACAGAAAGTCCTTTCTATAAAATGGGGTAGTGTTTACATAAGACCTGCATGCATTGCCTATGAAATTTGAACCATTTCTAGGTGAGTAATAGTAACCTAGCACAGAGTAAATTAAAGAAAGAGTCATTGTCCTGCACCATGAGGGAACAGCAAGGAGACAGAAGGTATGAATGTGCTGGGTACAGATGCAATTTCTTTTCAAATATTTTGACCCATGGTTGGTGAAATCTGAATATGGAACAATGAATATGAGGGACTCTCTATATAAATTATAAAAACAAGGTGGTGGTTACACTACACTTGAGAGGACTAAGGGGTAGAGGGGAGCAAACTGGCCTCAGTTTCAGCTGCAGCTTTCTGTCAGTGACTCATTTTATATCTACATATATGAATTATTTATGCACTTATGAAAGCATGTGTACACAAAACTGGGGAAGATCTATGTGGAATAGTCCTAGAGTTAGTCCTAGGGTCTGAAACATGGGTCAGTATATTTTCTTTTTTTCTCTTTGTATTTTTCTGTATTAAAAAAATCTTAAACATTATAAAACAGAAGGACAGGGCTTTGCTCAGCAGCAGCAAAAGCAGTAAAACTTGTCTAAAATGATACACAAGTGGAGGGATGATGGACCTTAGGGGCAGGGAAGCTCATCTAGGATGGTAGCTGCTACCCGGGTGGGGAACAATCCCAGGAAGAGGGCTTCTTGCAGGTTTCTGATGACCTTATGAAGTCTGAGGTTCTCTTGACACAACCCTGACACAAACACATCTGTCAATCTGATCCGATCCCATCCTGCCTACCTTCCCACAGAGCCATAAACCAAGGTCAGGGACACCCAGGGAGGGTGCAGAGGGGTGGGAGGGCAGGCCCGCCTGGAATGGGGTCCAGTCTGTCAAGGTGTGACTTCTCCAGCTGCCCAGGCTCCTGCCAGCAGCCAGGGGTGACAGCTACCACTTACTGGGAAGCCTGGGAAAGGGCACCTCCTCCCCTCCAAGGGTGTGTTTGGAATGCTGTCATCTTCCGGAATGGATGATGGTGAAGTTTGCACGTGGCTGGTTTTATTTTTATCCAACATTTCTGGGGGAAAGCTTAATGGCTTCGAGTGTTCTTCTCTGCTTGTGAAATTTAAAAGGGGGAAAAGGAGCGCACATAATTGCAATCCCACAGCAGGGCAATCGGCCTGCTTCTGACTATTAGGTCCCATTAAAGATGTAATATCTGTGGTGTCTCAGGAGAAATTCGTACTTATTTATGCTTAGTATTAGGGCAAATATTAGTTAGCATCAAAACAGGATGCAGTTAAGTCTAATCTGATGTCACCGGCGGAGCTGGCTTTATAAACAAAATAAGTGGCAATTACTTTTACATCAGATTGATCATGTTTTCAAGCAGTTCCACTTTGTGTTCCTGAGGCAGGTCCAGCAGGAAGGTGAGCACTTTAGGAAATGCACAGGGTGTGTTTTTAATCACGCTTTATTTAAGTGCGTGAAAGAAGGCAGCCAGCCCCTTTTCCCCTTCTCCTCCTCCCTAGGTTCTCCTTTGGGGCAGTAATTAGGAAATACAGCCCAATATAGGAAATTAGCATTGCTGCTTTTATGAGGATTTTAAAGCAAGCAGCTTCGCTCCTGTGGTGGAGAGAGCTGCTCTCTCTCAGAAGGTGGCAGGTCCTTCCAGGCTGCCTGGGCTGAGGGTCCTAGAAGGCGTCAATGTGGTGCCCTGGTCAGCTGTTTCCTATAAGAAAAAAGGAAAAGGTGGAGAGGGCCTTGTAGGTAGGTGTGGGCCCCAGCACTCAGGCTGACTCTCTGGGATGGCCTGAGGATAAGTCCCTTTTCTTCCTGCCTCGCAGATGATGGCCAACACACCTTTGTTGCCCCAGCTGGTAAAGCTAGGCTTCTGGAATCTTCTCCTAAGCCCATGATCACAGGTTCTTAAAGCCTCACCCAAAGACTCTTTCAGGTGTCCACACAGCATTCTGAGCCCCTTGTGGGAAGGATTTAGAGCCCACTGGTGATATGAGGTCCTGGCTGACGTGCTCGACCACGCACGGCCCAACCAGCCAAAGAATTGTACAGCATGGGAGCAGGGACCTGGGAGTACCTGTGGGCCTGGGGCTTGGCCTCATATCACAGCTTCCACATGGCTTGTCACACTGCACACACTGCTGGCATTTCCCTCTCGTGGCTCAAGGCCCCCCAGTATGGTGGGGCTCTGGGGCCTTCGTCTGAGCTCTGCCTGGTGAACCCATGTTAAACAGGAAAGGACCACCTAACTATTCACTTCTCTTCCTAGTCACAGTGAACAGCCTCTCTGTCTCCCTGCATGCTGGCCAGGGTCTCCTCCTCCAGTCCACTCTCACCTTCCTTGTCATCCTACCCCTGTCCCTTAGCATCACTTCCATAGCGGCCTTCTTGCTCCCCTAGGAATACAATGCCTCTATCTCTCTAAGTAGCCCCTGATGGCCCTGGGATGAATTCCAGAGTCTCCTTGCATACCAAACTACACAGCTACTCCAGGCTCTTCAACAAAACAGTGCTGCATGAACACATCAGCACCCTCCCACCACAACCCTCCCTCCCTCTGCCACACACAATAAGCTTTAATTCAGTAATACTAAACATTTTGGCACCAAGAACTTGATTTTGTGGAAAGAGATTTCTTTCAAGGACCAGGGCTGGCAGTTGTTTTAGTGCATTCAAGTGTACTTATTATGCACTATATTTCTATACTTATTACATTGTGATACTTAATAAAATAATTCTATAATTCACCCTGATGAAGAATGGAGGGGAGCCCTGCAACTAGACAGTCTTGTCAGGGAATGAGGGGAGACAATGTCACCTGAAGCGTGTTGCTTTCCTTCAGTCTACTCTACTGTCTCATTTTGATTTCCATCACTGCAGAAAACCCCGCCTCACACAGACAAGAAGTTGGAAACGGAAGCAGGTTTTTCAGAGCTTTTATGGCAATGTCAAGATACTCTGCCTTGACTTTATCCCAGGGCATTTAGAGTTATGAAGTTGTCAGAAGCATATTTTTAAGGCTGCTTTCCTTTGTGACCTCAAGTAGTTGATCCTCTCTGAACATAGAGAAAATTGTTTCATTGGGCTTACTCACGTATGGGCCTCAATTCATTCATTCCCAAGTTCAGAGATCATTTGTGGTTGGGGAATAATGCTCAACCTTTTTTGAAAGGTGAGACAGGTGATCATTACCAACTGGAAGAAAGAAGGCCCTGTCCCAGTCTCTTTTAAGAATCTCTGCTGATGTTTGAGACACATAAAAAATCCCAATGTTACGCATCACTCCCATAACTCAGCTGGGCTTTGAATGCATCCACTTTATTTGCCAAGTTGAACACAGCTGTCATTCTCCCCTGAAGTGATAGATTGTGTTTCCTGGGCAGAGTGAAAAAGTCATACAAGTAGCAAAGCTTGGTGTCCTGTTCTATGTCACTGAAGTGCATTTGTAGTGGTGACTTTTTATAAAAGAAATCTCTAGAATGGCTATCATAATTCAAAAACTGGCTCATGATCTGTCCTTAAAAATCCGTATCATGTGTATCAGAGAAGTCATGTGTGCTCTGTGTCCATTTCCTGAAGAGCTGTGTGAACAAATGTGAGGTAAGGGGTTGTACCTTAGTGTGGTTAGTCATCTAAATCACACTGTGCCAAGCACTATTGAGTTCAGGTGTCATGTTTCAGCCAACTAGCATTTCAGCACAGATAACCCAGTACACAGATGCTTTCAGAAGTGACCTTTTTGGCCTAAGCAATGATAGCAGAAAGTCATCCTGTTATGAAAGTTGCTCCACACCTGGACAAACTGACACAAAATGACCACGTGAGGTTTCCTGAAACCTAATCATTCAAAGACCTAGGTAGTTCTGCAACTGCGGCACTGCTTGACCACAAAAGGCACATTATCGCGTAGTCTCTCGTACATCCTGGTGAAAAGTGTGTCACACAAAGCACATGCAGTTTCCTTGTTGCCAGCACCTGTAGACTTGTTAACTTGGACTATGGTGGCTCATTAATCATCTTTAACAATGTGTTTCAGTATCTCCCTCTGTTTCATCAATTTGTCTAGTGATGGTGCTAGACAAAGAGGAGCATGACCTGCCTTTTGAACTGCAGCTTCTTCTAAAAGTTCACAACAGATGTCCTTTGCAACAGGCAGCATCAGCTGCTCACCACTGAGAAAAGGCTTCTTCTCTTTAGCAATGTGCTTAGCCACTAAGAATGATGCTTTCAGCTCAGACTCATTTGGAGAGGCGACTTTCAATAATTGCTTCTCTTTGTGTTCACATTTTAAAAAAATTTCTTTCTTTCTTTCTTTCTTTCTTTCTTTCTTTCTTTCTTTCTTTCTTTCTTTCTTTCTTTCTTTCTTTCTTTCTTTCTTTCTGGCTCAGCCTGCCCTGGGGGTGGGGCTGGCACAGCATGTGATGCCAGAGAGCAAACTGCGGTCCCTGCAGTTGCCTCAGCTTTCCTAAGCAAGTGCTCTAGACTGCTGAGCCATCTCACTGGACCATGTGTTCACATTTTTTTCTTTTGAAAAATTCCAAAGGTATCTGTCTATCTATCTATCTATCTATCTATCTATCTATCTATCTATCTATCTATTTTTTTATAGGGTGCCTGGTCTGCCTGTAATGAAGTGGTTTTAAAGGTTTTCTGCCTTTATTGGATAGCCAATCATCACATATTACCCAAAGTGGGCTTGGAGAATGTGAATCACTTGTTTTAACAAATCTGTAATTTAAGTAGAGCTCTTTTTCTTTTAAGTGCAGCCTTCTTTGTGTGGGCAGTCTTACAGTCTTTTGCTAATTCATCCTTGGGTCTTTCCCCTTCTCAAAGAAACTCTCAAGGGATATTTGCTACCATTTTGGTCAAGGTTAGCTGTGGGCTTCTCAAAACTGTAACTGAGACGAATGCACAATGCGGTTAGGATGGACAGAAGGACATGAGAAATAGAATAATGGCTGGGCCACACAGAGACTAAAATAAGAAAGGGAGGGACTGTGATGTAAGGCTAGCCGGCAGGTGCAGGGATACGGATGAAGTGCACTGCCTCACCTGTAACTCTAAAGCCTCTACCAAGTACAGCCTTGTTACTCACTGATAGCATTTTGATAGGATTCCAAAAGCAGTTGGTTTATTATGGTCTTGGTATAGTCAAACCTCTTCACTAAAGTTCATGTGCATGCAGCCTCTCCCCAGCACCACCATCAATGCCCCAGGTCCACATAAGATCCTCAGGTGCTAAATTCCCATAAGGAGCAGGCAACCTGTATTCCCTACCTGCACAGTCCAGAGTAGGGTTTCAGTTCCTATGAGAATCTAATGCTGTTGCTGATCTAACAGGAGGCAGAGCCCAGGCTATAATTTGTGCAATGGGGAGTGGCTGTACATATGGATAAAGCTTCACTTGCTCCTTTACCCACTGTTCATCTGCTATAAAGCTTGGATTCTAATAGGCTATAGACCCATACCTGTTCATGGCCCCAGATGTTAGGACCTGTGCCTTAAGTTTTCATTTCACAGTGACTTACAATATTTAATACAATGTACGCCCATGTTAATGGCTTAGGGAATGATGGGATGAAAATATTCACTACACATGCAAGCTTTTCCATGTGCAACTGGTTGAAACCATAGGTACACACCCCACAGACAAGAGTCTTACTGAGAATAATGTATACATTTTTCATTGCTACTTGGAAGTGTATATTTCAGAGCTGAACTGTTAATCTCAAGTTCTCTGCATACTCTTTTCTGGAAATCAGCTCCTAGAGCAGTTTTGTTCCATCAGTGCATGTACTATCATAGGAAAGACACAGGATTTAGTGTGGCCCCCACTGGTGGGAAAGCAAGGGGATGGATGCAAAAGTGGGGTTGAGAGCCATTCACTGCTGGCCCGATGTTTCAGTTACTCTTCTCTCCTTGCTGGGACAAAATGCCCAACACCCAAAATGAAGGAAGGAAAAGTTTATTTAGCTCACAGTTAGCTGAGGTTTCAGTCCATACTTGGCTGGCTCCAAGGCAGAGTGGCACATGGCAGAGGGCAGCTTTCCATGATGGTAGAAAATAGCAAAGAGCAAAAGGAGAAGCAGTGGCTGCAGCAGCTAGCAAGTCTCTCCCCCTTGCTTGCATTGTAGGTAGATTATCCAACCTATGGTGGGTATAGCATTCACACGCATAATTTCAGCATTGAGTCATGAATTAATTACAAACTCTAGATGCTGGCCCAATGACTACATGAGGCTTTGGGAGGACAAGTAGACACAAACCACAACACCTGGCCAGTGGCTGGGGCCCTGCCCACTGACTTGTGGAGAGGGCTCCATCTCTCTCTGGATTCATAAAGAATCTGAGGTTTAACTATTCCTTTCTGTAATCCATGGGAGCCATCCACACTGGAGCTTCTGATCACCAAGTTCTAGCCCCAGCTTTCATGGCATCCCCCAGTGAAGGTAGAGTACCCTAGAAGGTGATACAATCAGTGAGTTCACAGCAAGATGGCTGTGGGGCAGGACTGGTACAGAGGAAGAAACACTACAATTCCAGTATTCTCTCTGGCTCCAGAGGAGGATGGAGCAGGCTTAGGGACACTTGTTCAGGAGACACAGCCTCTTGGGAGGTTACAGTGTCAGTTGAAGTGACCCAGAGCCTGTGGACTGAACACGAACCCCATGAGTACCTAGCACACCCTGTTTAGCTTCAACTCCCAGGCAAAGAGAAGCCATGAGAGGCAAAGAATCCTCCAGAACAGAAAAATGCTGGTAGGACTGAATTGACATCTTCAGGGACTGAGAAATCAGGTGGGGGTTAACTCTACAGAAAGTGCATACATTGTCAACAGTGCAGGATGAAAGTAAGGAGTCAACACTTCAGATGAGGTGCAAAACATAAAGTTTCCTTGCCATATCTGCACAGAATAACTTCCCCTGAGCCTGCCCCAGCTCCCCCTCACCTTCCCAAGCGTCCTGCCCCAAGATACTCTGGCTGGTGGGGGTCTTATTAGGGTTTGCAGTTGCCTTGGGTTCTGTTCCTACTTGGGAGCAGATCTTAACTAAAGATGTCCCTTTGTCCACCACTGTCTCCTTCCAGGCTCTTGTCACCTCTCTCCTCTGGGCTCCCTCCAAACTCAGGGCTATCCCTGAGCCACCAGGTACCACAAAACATTAGCAAACGAGTCCTGTGTCATGTATTTTACCTGTGCCATTCTTCCTCTCTCTCCCTCTCTCCTGTTCTAGCACCTATCTGCCTTGTTAGGTACTAAAGGAGAGATTTTAATCTCTCTAACTAGAGCTGCTTATTTGTCTAAATCCCTCTAAAATTTTGAATTCATCTTTATGTATTTTGAAGCTATGCTGGTAAAAGTTTTAGGGTTACTTTATTTGTTTGGCAATAGTTTTTTTGTGAACTATCCCTCTTGTGTTTTAATAGTACTTCTTGCCTTGAAGCTGACTATATACATAGCTACCTTTAATTATTTTTTTGAGGTGGGGGGCTGGTGTTGCATGACATATCCTATCCTTTCCTTTTAAAAATAGATTTTTTATTAATTTTAGAACAATGTTCGATTCATAATAAAATCAGACAGAAGGAACAGAGATTTCCCACTACCTCTTCACCCTCACGTGCTTATCAATAGCAGAGTGGTACATATTGTACATTAGCCTATGGTTTCTACCAATGTAAAATGGTACAAATGCACCAGGATAATATTACATAGGATAGTTTCACTACTCAAACAATCCTGTGGTCTCCACCTGTCCATCTTTTCCCCCCACTAATCTCTGACAGACACAAGTGTTTTTACTGTCCTCATAGTTTTGTCTTTCCCAGGATGTCATATCCTTGAGATACTGCAGCCAGCAGCCTTTCGGATGGGTTTCGTGTACTTAGGGTTCTTTCCACTTAGGGTTTTTTCTCTCCTTTTACTTTTAACTAACAATGCTATCCAGTGAGGACTTTTGTAAGAAGCTTATTCTCTACCCAAATGATCTGTACTTTTACAGAGATATGTATTATGTTTACACTTCCAGCATCTACACACAGATTTATAGCTACCTTTGCAGCTCTTTTCTCGCCTTCTTTTGGATGAAATCTTTTTTAAATTGCTCCATTCTTTCCCCTCCACTATCAAGTCTCTCACACATTATTTTGCTAATTTGAATCATTCTCTGGAGACTGCAGCATGCATCACTGGCTTATTAGTGCCTAATACAGATTAATATCCTCAGCACTTGTCCAAGGTAACGCATTAGTCTTTAGCTCCATTTACCCCCATTTCTTGTCACCTTTTACGACTGCACATTTTAGTTGCACATCTATTTAAGGCCCACCAGGCATTATTAGTGTTGTCTTGTGCGGCCAAGAGTTGTTTGTACGTGGACATGCCACCTCCCCACTGTTCTTCCTTTCTGCTTGCTCCTTGGAATCTACCCACCATCATTCTCCTCTGTCAAAAGAAAACGTTCTGGCATTTCTTCCCTTCAGCAATCCATCTGCTGATGGGAGCCGCTGCTTTTATTTGTCTGAAACTTTCATTTTATCCTTCTTTTTGAACAGGATTTTGGCTGGATATGGAATCCCAGGGGGATTTTCCTACACTGAAGGTGTAATTCCATTATCCTGTGGTTTCCATCATCGGTATTGAGAAGAAGTACAAGTTTGGTCTTGTTGCTGGGCCATTGAAGTTGCTGCATCTTCTCCTCTGAGTTCCCTATGTTTTTTTTTTCTTACCTGTGATCTATCACAGTTTTAACAGGATGTGTGCTGCTGTGGCTTTCTTGATATTTATTCTTTTTGAATTAACCTTCTTTGAGTCTGTTCTTTTTGTTTCACTCTAGAGGTTGGACATCCAGCAGAGAAAACATGAAGAATAAATTCATGGCAAATGAGGCTGTTGCGTCTTTTGGGTCAGCATCTAACAGCCTCTAACTAGTAGCAGCGTATTCTTTCCCAGGTCTCCAACAATCTTCAATCTCACTTCCCTCTACTTTCTTCTCTCCTGCTCCCAGGGTCTCTAAAAGAGAGTGTCAAGGGTTTATCAGCTCTGGAATATTTGGATAGGATCGTCCCAGGGTGTGGGCCCCTTCCCAGTTGGTGAAAGCCACTTCCCAAGGAGACAGGGTTAAGAGGTGGATCGTGGGGATATGATTAGGTCATAAGGGTGGAGCCTTTCTGAGTGCAATTAGTGCCCTTCAACAAGAGGCACCAGAGAGGTCACAGAAAGAAGACAGTTCCCTGAATCAGAGAGCCAGCCCTCCCCAGATGCCTGTCTGCTGCTGCCTTGACCCTGGACTTTCAGCCAATCTTTAGAAATAAACGTCATTGTGTAGGAGCCACCAGGCTGCGGCGTTCAGTTACAGCAGGCGGAAGGTTGGAGACATTGGGGATGAGCCTCTCCAGAAAAACTCAGTGTGCTCAGGCTGGTGAAACCTCTATCAGACCTGGCACTGATGGTCCCTAAAGCATCACTTAAGACAGTATCCGAGACCAGATTCCCCAGCTCACACCCCAAGCTGTGCCTTGGAAGAAAGGTGCAGTGGTGTGGCTAAATGTCCCCCAAAGGCACAGTCACCAGTGGGAGTTGTTGTGACCTTTTAAGAGGTGGGATCTGGACATGCTCTTAGTCATAGTCACTGGGCTGTGCCTCAGAGGACACAGGACCCAAAGCTTTGTCTTGTCCTCTCTTACTTTCTGGTCAGGGTTAGCAGTTTTGCTTTGCTGGGTGTTTCTGCTCCATGATGTGCTGCCTGGCCACAGACCTGCAGCAAAGGGGTGCTGGCCACAGTCTGGATCCTCAGAACCTGTGTTCCAAGTCCAACCTTCTCTGAGGAGTTGTTTATTTCAGGTATTTGGGCACAGTAATGGGACAAGATCCAACACCCCTCAGTTTCCCTCTGCATCTGAAAAGTGGGCAATCCTGCTTATCAGGTGCTTGCTGCTGTTGGATTCTCCCTGAAGGACAAGTTCATTAATGTGCAAAAGTACAAGAGTCTGTACTTCTCACACATCATGTTTCCCAGAGTAGGATGCTCCTCACCTTCAGAGTGGGCCAGAGAAAGAGTTGGTGACACACTACAGGAGTTTCAAGAGGAAATGGCTCAGGTCAGAGGTTCTGGGGTGACCTGGCACCCACAGAGTGTCTCCTATCCTTTGGGGCATGTGTGCCCTACGTGTGCAGATGGCCAGACCCTGAGCCCACAGGTCAGGTTCCTGGGGCCCACTAAGAGGGGAGAAGATTCTGTCTACTTACACGAGATAGGTCAGGGGGAGAGTCGCCCTCTCAATCTGTGAAGTCAGAGGCTGTCTGGCTCACTTCTGGACCCACCAGACACTACAACTCTCATTTCTTCTCAGTAGTAAATGGAGATGTTTTTCAGAGTTAGCAGAATATCCTCAGGCCAAACTGCCAGCAGCCAGGCTTGAAAATTCAGCATGAAAATAATGCTCTCTTCCAGAACCACTGCTCTTAGAGGTCACAGCATCTCCAGGAAATAGCACCCCAGCTGTCCTGGGCCTGCTGGCGGCATACTGCTCCTCCAAGAAGCACCAGGGGCCTGGGAAGAGCAAAGAATTGGAAACAGATGTGCCCAGATTTGCAACCTGGTCCCTAGCATTAACCTGGCCCATGTTCCATCCCTGCCCAAACTCCAGACTCTGAGACAAGGACCTTGGAGGGGCCACTGACCCTTAGGTTCTGGGCAGGAAGGCTCACCTTGACCCCACCTGCCATGATAACCTGGGGGTGCAACTCCACACTCCATTGTCTCCAGAGCATGTATCTTTTACCTAGAGATCTAACTTCCTTCAAGGGGCACAGGGCTCCTTTGTACATAGCATTGACACAAATGTGAGACTCAGACCTGCTCTGAGTGCCACAGGTCATGCTCACACTCATGCATTGTTGGTGTAGGCCTGGGAGGAGTCAGAACACATTGCTCTCTCCAGCTATGTTCCCCTAAGCCCCTCTCACCTGTCTCTACCCAACCATATCCTCACAAGCATCTCACTCCTTTGTGCCTCTCTCCTGCTCTGCAGTATATAACACAGGAACCCCACATTTTCTCCCCAGAGTTCATACCCCAGCTAGCTGGGGGCTCAGCAGAGAGAACAGCCTCTCTTTGAATGGCACTGGCTTCCCAGATGCAGCTGAGAACACAAGGTGAAGGTCTCCATTCCACAGGTGGAGCTGTTGATGTTACCCCCCAAACAAAGGCTAAGATGCAAAGAATCCCTTGGAAGTTGGCAGGAGACAAGAGGTAGAGGAAGAGGGTGGGCAGCTGTGGGTAGCAAGACAGCTGGAACAGATGGCAGAGACTGGTTTTGCAGGAACCACTGAGAAGAGCTACCCAGATTCACGTTTCCCACTCAGGCAATGAGCTTGTGTCTTCAGGCACCCAGCCTGACTGAGTGGACAGGCAGTAGTGTCACGCCAGCTCTGCTTCAAGTGCCCAGGCTGTGTAGGAGCTGAGCAGGGCACTATACCTTAACAGAAAGCTCAGTGCTAGAAAGTGAACCCCCAGGCTCTGGAATGGCCCACCCACTGTGGTTGAGCTTGGAGGGGGCACAGAGCTGCAGAGAGATTTCTACAGCCTCTGCACAGAGTGGGGCAGAAGAGAGTGCCCAGCATTCAGGAAAAGCTCAAGATCCCCACTTCCAACCACATTCATGGTGCCAGGATCCAGAAGGCTGCCTGATGGAGTGTATGTATGTCTTCCCAGAATCCTGACTTTTATTTGAGCAATGAAAAGTGGAGCAGAGCTCGGATTCTCTTCTCACAGTGGTGGTTCCTGTTTCTGGAGATCAGATATTTGTTAGCTCTGGTGAAAAGTGGCTGGAGATCAGAGATGGGGTAGTTTAGTATGTGTTGGAGAATAGAACGAAGCAAGCTTCTCTCTCCCTGGCAGGTTGGAATGTTTAGGAAGAGAAAAATGCCCAGAATGTGGGGTGAGGTATAGGCATGGACTGGTGGATCTTGAGAGCGGACTGAGGGATAAGAGCAACCTGACAGCTATCTGCTCCTCTTGACCACTTCAGGTGCGGCACAGGTTGGTTCCCAAGGGTGGCCTCTGCACCTCTAAACACAGGAGTCATGGGAGAGTCCTCAAGCCTGCTCACCTCCACCTGTGACTGCTCATCTGGTCTTCTGGACTGGCTCTAAGTGAAGTCTTGCTTTTTTTCCCAAGCAATTCACTCTTGGAGGACAGACTTGCGCCTTCAAAAGAGAGCAATAAAAGCCATTCAGTCACAGCAAGATAAGACAGAGGCTAAGAGAAGATGACTTGAGTGGAGTGCCTGATTAACAGGTAGCAGTGTCACACCAGGAGAACTACTGTGGCTGGGAAAAGACTGAGGATCATTAACAGGCACTTTGACAAAGGTAGCCATTCCCATCTTCTGGTCTTTCCTCTGCTCTAGCTGGGGGGTTGATAGTTCTCCAGAGCATTTACATTCTATCAGAGCCTTGTCTGGACACCAAGTGTGTTCTTCTCTGAGAAATGTTCTAAGAGCCAGCTTCTTGGAGGCCAACTAAATAATGATAGACTATGGAGTCCATAGGTGGCATGGAATGTGTGGGGGAAGCAGATGCTTTCTAAGGGGAAGAATGGAGCATGTGGGACCATCCAAAGGTTTTCCCTATTGAGCTTGAGAGCCAGAACAGAAAGTACTGGAATCTGGGAATGGTTCCTTATCCAACATGCACACCCAGAATTCTTTGTGCTCTGAGTAGCTCTCCCAGTGCTCAATCCCATGAGAGCTGGGTCCTCACTGATGTTTCACTTTCCCTCTCCCAGCCTTTTGCACAGCTTCTAGAGACACTAATGCACAGGGGCTCTTCAGAAAATATCAGTGCTAAAGAGATTTTAGACATTCCAGATAAAATCAATATGGCAGGTACTATAATGATCCCTTTTATGAATGGCCTTTGAAATGCTAAATGTCTTTCTAGTTGGGCTTCAACAATCATTTGATCTCTGTAACTCTTAGCTACAGAGAAAAGCAGTATCTTTGTTCTTTATTCTCAGTCTTATCATGTCTGTTTGGCTCCAAACAATAAAATTAGACTCAAGTACTTTAAATAGAAAAGGTACAGATACATTTTTTCCTTTTGCATAATTTGGTATATTACTAAAAGAATGTCAAGTGAAATCATTTTAGGCAGGGTCTCATTTTAAATCCATCCTGGAACTATTAGTAATTGCTTTCTGTGAGGAAGAACTGATTTTCAGGAAAAATACATAAGTCTGGGCCCAGTCTGGGCCCAACCTTGCCTCGCAAGGTTGGAGCTGAGTTCAGGGCTTTGGTTTTCCTGTCCAGACATCTAGCTGTCTAGTCTGAGAGACTGACTCCAAACCAACCCAAGAGCAGGCTGTCTCCCACCTTTGATGTGAAAAAACTGACTCAAAGGCCACTGTGCAAACTGACAGCTGAGCCAATTATGAGGCTGAATTGAGCCAGTATCTGTCCCTCTCCACGAGCAATGAGATGCCCAGCCATGGCATCCATTCCAGGAAGAAAGACAGGGTAAAATCTACATGGGAAACTCCACAAGCTTCAGGCTCCTGGTGAGGGGTCCAGGCCCTGTAGAGGGCACAGGCGACATGAAGAATTGTTCTGGGAGGTGTTTCTAAGCTGTTCTTCTAGGCCAGCCCAGATTGCAGTACACTTCTTTCCTCATATGAGAACTGTGAGGAATCCATGACTTTGTGTCACAGGTGCCCCTGGTTGGCAGCAGCGGCCGAATGGTGCATCCTTTAACCTTCATAGGTATGTTTATGTCCTTTGCACCACCAGGTGACATTTCCTCCAGTGCTGCCTGGGAGCGCCAACCCTACAGAGGCCAAGTGAGCAGTGCTTTCTATCCAAAAGATAAGCAAGGTATTTCTTCCTCAAGTTTTTCTGCAGTGGGAAGAGAGGCTCCTGGTGAGGGGTATAATTTCAGGGAATTCTAGGTTTTCTGTGTACAAAGGAGCATCCCATGGAGGTAGTTACTAGGCTGGGAGGAGAACCTATTAGCTCTTCAGTTATTCCAGCTTGGCAATGGGTGGAGAACTACTGTGGCTGGACAAAGACTGAGAATCGTTCACTGTCACCGACAGCATCTACATACCATGCCTCAGCCAAAGCAACCTAAATGGGCTAAAGGACCTTTGTGGTCCTGGGTCCATCCCCAGGAATGATCTGAAGCTATAACTGCTTCAGAACACTGGGTTCTTCTAGAGGAAGATGGGGTACCTGGGAGTCACACAGTGTCGGTATAGGATGTGCTGACCCTGTGAAAACTGCTCATCTCCTCAGAGTCACTTTCCTTATCTGAAAGAGGGATCTAGGGTCTTCCAGATACATATTTTTAGGGCTGCTGCTATAGTAGATGTTTCTGGGTAGTACTGAGGTGAATGAAGTGTGTGATCCCCTAGAGGCACTCGAGGAACCTCTTCACTTTTCCATCTGTGATTGCCTCAGGGAGGTGGAAGAGACTGCAGACTGTTCTAGAAGATTCTCTGACCCAAGTATCCCTGATGTAGCCCTTAGGATAAGACTGGCTTTATCCTGGCTCTTTGGTGGCAGCATCTGTCTATAACCTTGGACTCAGCTCACCTGGTTCAATGCCTTCATGCAACAGGATGGATTGGAGGGTTTGAGGTGCATTGGCCATGGTGGTCCTGGGAGTGAAAGCAGCAGGAACAGAAGAAATGGAGGTCCTGCCTTCCTGCTCTCCAGGGCAGCAGAAGAGGCCAGGGAGGCTCACTGCTCCTATGCTATCCACATGGGAGCAACCCAGGAAGGACAGCTGCAAGCCCATGGGGTGTCTAACTGCTGGCCCTGTTAAGGGGGCAGTGAGGGCAGAGGAGCTGGGACCCAGGCTCTCTGGCATCTGTGTGTCCCTATCTGTGCTGGAGGAGGCTGGGATGCTGAGCTACACACAGGGCAGGGATGAGCCCCTATTTCTAATCCATCCTCCAGTGAGGAGAAAGGGGGAGGGAATGGGCACCAGCCCAGGCAGCTCACGGGCCACCTCAGAGATGAAGCTCAAGTGGGCTGAACCCCAGACTGATGAATCAGATGAGAAGCCAGAGGACTGACCTTGGCCATGCATGGCTTCCAGTGTGGCTGAGGCAGTCAGCATAGACTGAGGCCAGGGAGCACTGGTGCAAAGTGTCCCTGAGATAGTGCCCAGAGGCCTCACTGGCCTGCAGGTGTCACTCAGTGAGTGCAGGCAGGTCTCATCATTGTCATCCTGATTCTACACATGAGCAAACTGAGGCTTGGGAGCTTGTAGAAGTGAGAGCAGCATGGGATTCGGCACTCTAGCTCCAAGCAGTGCCCAAACCACACCTATGCACGCCCACTCACACAGCTGGCAGTCTCCTGTCAATGCCATCAACTCACATCTCAGCCTACTGTGCCATGAACCCTACTCCTGGGTACCACAGCAGGCAAGGGAACCAGGGCTCAAAGCCAGTACTTTATGGCCCCAAGGCCAGGATACCCCTACGGTGTTGGCTCCATAGCCATAGACAAGGCCTAGCTTCCTCTCTATTTTCAGAGCTGATCTTCCAATCTGATGCTGCTCGCTTTCTCCTGCCTGCTTGTTTTTGATCCTGGGCTGTGCATTTTCCCTTACAATCCTGACACTGAACTTTAATTAGCACTTGAGAATGGCTCAGGACCTCAACTCCTGTAGCAGCTCCCCCAATGCCTGCCTTTCAGCTCCTTATAGAGATGGCCCAGGAGGGGCCTTTGGTTTGGCATTCAGGTGACCAGTGAGATCAATTTCTGGAGAGGCCAAGGATAACATGCACCCTAAGTGTCACTGAGGCATGCTGGCAGGTGGTATTTGACACTTGAGAAAGTTCCTCCCAATTGCTTGGTCCTGGATGTGCTGAAAGGACTCAGTTCCAGTAGAAATGACAATAGGACACAGATCAGTGGGACAGAATAGTTCCAGATGGGGTTGACATCAGGACTGCAACATACACAGAGGCTTGCTGACTTGTGTACATGAGGTAAAATCTTCAAAGCAATGGACACATACAGAACTGAGTGTAGCTCTGTGGCTTACAATTACTGAGCATTTTCTGCAGGACTGTGTCTAGGTTTCTGTGCTAGCACTTAGCTTCTTTGGAAAAACACTCGACACACTTAGCTTAATGGAGAAGGCATGCAAACTGGTTCCTGGTGTCAGGGAATTCAGGCCATGGAGAGAAGGAGAGCTGCTCAAGCCAGAGAAGCTGGGACAGAACCCACAAGAAAAGCCAGAGCAGAAGGGGCGAGGGGTCAAACATAATCCCCAGGCCACACTTTGGCGTGCCCCAGAGTGTGCTCCACTGATCCTCTAGGTGCCTCTAAGTCAACCAAATGGACAATCAGGGTGAACCACCAGGGTAGTACTCAGCAAGGGGCTAAATTCAGAG
>PVKN010014153.1:0-19395 GCA_004027915.1 Capromys pilorides | reverse complement strand
GAAGTGTCATCCACAGGGAATACATTTAGAGTGTCTTCTCTGTGTACTCCTGTATGGACAAGGTGTCCTCATCTTGACAGGTAAATATACATATCTGGTGTTACACTTTAATGGTGGATGTATCACCTCTGACCCCAGTGGGCCCCTTGAAGATGGAAACACTGACTTTCAATTGTGAACACTAAGGCTGTCGCACAGGAGAGTAGAGGGCATGTGGAAAAGACTGGAGAGAGAGTGGGGCAGGTAGAGAAGGGGAGAGGGAAGGAGGGATGCGAGGAGGTAGGGAGGAAGGGTTAGAGAGAGGGAGGGAGTATGTACTATGGACTTGTTACCCCTCAGATTCAGGTCTGGACTCCCCAAATTGGCCCTAAAATCCACTAAACCAGAACTAGACCTGGAACTCAACCACTCAACCAAGACACCAATGAGAGCAGGTGTCTCCATCACCCTATGCTGGCCTGGGCCACTAGCCTTCCATAAGCCTTCCGTGGGATCTTCTAGGGACAACTCTCCTCTGGTTACTCTACTGGCCTAAGCAGAGGGAAAGGCAAGCCAGACCCACTCCCAAGAACAAGATCTTCTAGAGTCTTGACCCTATGTTCTCTGGTGTCAGGCTGCCACAGGACCCATTACGGTTTCTGTCTACACAGGCCCCCAAAGCCCCATGTCGTCATAGGTAGAGCTTTCTCAGAGGTAGCTGGATCCAGAGTGTGTGACTGATTCACACTGCAATGCTAGGACGAAGGGTGCTATGAATAAGGATGTTTGATACGAGATCATTCCACTGATTGGTCTGGCACTCCCTCATCCAGTAGCCTCCATACAACGTAAGGGACAGAAAGAAGCTCGTCTTCACCTTGCCTGCTTTGCTACCTCTGCCTGCCATGAAATGTTTCTCCTCTGCAAAGCCTGTTGCCACGCTGCTCTGCCTTGGAGCCAACTGATGAAGGACTAAAACCTCCACAAGCTGTGAGCTGAATAAACCTTTCCTCTTTTAACTTTGGGTGTTGGGTATTTTGTCTCAACAACGTGGAAAATAACTAACACAACCCCTACTGCAGGGGCATGCCTCCAGGATGCCACCCTCTTCCACGCCTGGTTCCAGAACCACACCTTGTCGTGCCTGGCCTGAGATAACAAGCCTCATCTATGCAGCTGCCCTGGCAATGAAAACTGGCATTCTGATAAGCACAGGAGCCCTCCTCACAGCCTGCCCCAGCTGCACAGGGCTACAGATCCATTGCCAACCTCATACCCAACTCTAAAGTTTACATGGGGTGGCATTGCAAATTATAGTAAGACAACAAAACCATGCGTGTGGCTGGAAGGTTAGGTAATGAAGGTGACCACTGACAACTCTCATGCCTGAGTTGAGCAAGAAGTGGGTCTGGGCTGGCATCAGCAAAATGCATCAGGCGGGGACCCTGAGTGGCCACCGACCAACGCCCTTACTGCCTTTGTTACTCTTCCCTCATTCAAGTAGACATTGCTGATTGATATAGCACTCACCCCTGGCTCCGATCAAGCCCAAATGCTCAGCAAAGAACTTACCTAGAGGCAGCTGGTAACCTGGTGCCATTATTATTATTATTATCATCATTATTATTAACTTTCAGGCTGAAAGTTAATGTCCTGATGAAAGTTTAGTCCTGATGAAGGACTAAAACCTCCACAAGCTGTGAGCTGAATAAACCTTTCCTCTTTTAACTTTGGGTGTTGGGTATTTTGTCTCAACAACGTGGAAAATAACTAACACATGCAGTCTCCATGCAGTCTCAGCTGCACTCTCAGAACTGACAAAGAAGGTGGAGCTCTTGTTCATCCAAAAAATAAGTTACTGCTTACCTGAGGCCAGGCACTGAGGTGAGCTCCAGAGGTGCAACAGGGAATAAAACCAACACGGTCCTTCCTTGAAGAAGAGATAATGCTCACCTCTAATGTCACCAATTAACACATAAGGATGAACTGAGGAAGGTGATCTAGACAAGGGAAGCAAAGACCACCAGCAGTGTTACGAGGTAGTCAACCTGGTCTGCGTAGCAGGGAAGGCTCCTCTGAGGAGGCCACACTAGCTGAGAATGGAGAGAAGGGTGGCCACTCAGTGGAACAGGACTAGTGGGGGGGGGGGGACAGCCCGCTCAGAGAGGACAGCACTGCAGAGGATGTGGTCAGGGAGAGAGGCTGTGTGGCTGAGGTGAGGAGACTCAGACTGGCAGAGAACAGGCCCTGGGAGTGCGTTAAGAACTCTAATCTCATGGTTACCCTGAGAGCTAAAGCAGCTGTCCAGGGGTTTGGGCAAGGAGGGAACCCACAGAGGCAGCAGAAGCAAAGAGCCACCAGGTTCAGGCTGGACATGGTTCTACTCCAGTTAGGCACTTCCCTCAGGGCCACACACCTCCTATGTCCTACTACCCCAACAGCTCTGCAGCGCCTGGTCAAGGACTTCTGTACATGCTGGCTTGGTTCAATCAACCCCCGGAAAAGGCAGGTTCTGATCAGAAAGCCCCCCAGGGTGGCAGGAGCACAGTGCTAGACTGAGGTGGCAATGGGTTAGTTCTGGCAAGGTGGCTGCTCACAAATTCCTTTCTGTCCACATGTCTCCCTTGGTGATCTTCCCCAAGCAGGAAGGCTAGCAGAGTGGAAAGAGGTTCTGGAGAGGCAGGCAGCGATCCTGACTACACTGTCTCTACACAGAAGTTATTTGGGAAGACTGCAGGCAGATACTAGGGTCCTGGAGTCATTGGGACACAAACTGCACCGACCATTCTTCAAAACCCCCTTGCATCCTTCTGAGGAGCCTGTCTACTTTCTAGAATGTTCTAGAGGGTTCATCCCAGCTCAGAAGGCATAGAGTGAAAGCACAGGTCTCCTTGGTAGAACCTGCTGTCCCATCTCTGTTTACAGAGCTCAGTGCATATCACAAATAATTTCTATATTCCTTTCAGTAGAATTGGTATTATAATTCAGCGCCTAGCAGATTTCTTTTTCTGTAAAAATCCAGGATAATAAGTTGTTTTAGGTTACACAGTCTCTACTGCAACTACTCAACTGTGTGCTTATAGCAAGAAGACAGGCATAAACAATAAACAAATGGTTGCAGCTGTGTTCTAATAAAACTTCATTTATAAAAATAGGGAGTGGGCTAAGTGCAGCCCCTTGCCTCACTTCGCCAATCTCTGTTACAACCTGTCCATTCTGCAGTTTACCTCTTCCTGTTTTCACTCACGAACATCACAAAACCTTCCCTTAAGTTACCTCTTTGTTAATTTGTTGGGCATGGGGAGGACACAATCAGTACCTACCATATGCTAGATATTATATTAGGCATTAGAGGGGTATAACAACATCTACATGTGGCTGGGCTCTCATAGAACTTAACATCCAGTAGTGTTCATTCTCAACTCTGTATCTTTCCCTCAGGCTAAAACAAACTCCAGCCACCAAGGGATTCAATGTCTACATCAAAAGCTATAGAACATTCTGTAAAATACTTTAAGAAGCATAAATCAGTGATATCCAATAGTTGCCCCTTGGCTGCAAGTCTACAACCCTCCCAAGAACATCAAAAGGTTGGAGGGGGGACGGGCCAGATAGCTCAGCAAACCAAAGTGCCTGCTTAGACCGGCACAGCAACCAAGGTTCGATCCCTAGCATGCTGCGCCGGCTCCGCCCCCGGGGCGTGCTGAGACAGTGACTAAGACTGGGTGTGGTAGCGTGCACCTGTAAACCCAGCACTTGGGAGGCTGAAAACAGGAGGATCACTATGAGTCAAATCTCTGTGGTGAGACCCTGTAGACCCTGTACCAAGTAATTAAGAAAAAAAAGGTTGAGGAAAAACTAATTTGGCTTCTACATTCTCAAAGATCATGAGCTCAAAAGCGGGAAACCAAAGCTGGATCCATGCTCCCAAAACTGGTGGTTACCAGCCCCAGCTTGGGGACAAGATAGACTGAGTGGGAATCCAGGTCCTACCACCCATCAAGTATAGAGGGCCATGATCAAGCCATGTTAGCCTCCCCGAGTCTCAGTTCTCCTGCCTGCTGACTATTACATCACTGCACATGCAAGGTCAAAGGGAGATGGTGTTTGGGAAGAGCACAATGTTCAGCCTGGAAATAATCACCTACGCCAGAATCACCGACTTAGACACAATGGACAGTCACAGAGGAGATCAGACCTCCCCTTCTGCACAGAGTAACGAGCAAGGGACCCAGGAGGCTCTACTGTGTGTTCAACACTGGGAACAATGAGGCTGAGGAAAGGGAGTACCTGGAACAGGGAAGAGGGGGAGGGGAAAACAGAGGTGGGAGGAGAAGCATGGTTGCAGCTGCAGCTCTGGCAAGTTCTCACCCCCGAGGCGAGCGGCCTCCAAGTCCTGGAGAGCAGGCTCGTCGCTCTGAGTCCTGCATCCTCAGGCGTCACTGAAGGATGGGCCTCTGTGCCACACAACGAAGGTCTGCACTGAAGCAGAGCTTCGCGAGCTGAGCTCCAGGAAGTCTGACAGACAGACTCAAATGTCACAGGAAGGTAGCTTCAGGCGGTAGAGGAAGTGAATCCCCCACATCCAACTTGACAAATCCAGAGCCACGGATTGGGTACTGCCGCGCGGATTCTACCTCCTATTGCGACTGGGGCTAAAAAGGAAATGTGAAAAACTTCGAGCAAGAGGAACTTTTTCAAGGAGCTCCCCGCACCCCAAAAGGCTGCTCCTGGTCCTGTGCTTCTAAACACCCTACTCAGGGTAAAAGCAACAGAAATAAGCCAGGACACAGAGCTTCTTCAGGCTGGCTTCTGCAGCACTGACGAGTTGGTGGTGTCATTCTGAGGATTCGGACCCAACAGCAAGGCCACAATCTCTTCCTAGTTCTTAGCAGAATTTGTGCACAAAAAATTTCTACTTGTAACCAAAAGGCTAAGCCCAAGTATGAAGAGAGGCAGCCCCCCGAGTTCAGAGAACAAGGCTTCACCCCAGAACAGGTCAAGGGCTGGTCCTTTATGGGACTGCCACTCAAGGGACAGGTGCCTCATTAATATTCACTTGGTGGATTCTGCTAAGAGACTCTTGAGTCCTCTTCCACCACAAGTTTTTTTTTTTTTTTTTTTTCCTGCAGTAGATACTGGGTTACTGCAGCTAGATCACCTTAAGAGTACACTGAAAGCAGAGCGAAGTGGTTCTTACAGCAACCAGCAGACTCAGAGGATCAAACCCTTGGGGCTGGGACAAAGACTACACCCTTGCCTCCCTGCATCCCAGTGGAAGGAGGTGGACAACACTGATATTAGGTCAATGGAAATGTACAAACAGACATGGGAGGTAAGAAGGTTATCTGCACTTGCCCAACAGTAAGGCACAATGTCCCATCTATCCTGTTGGCACAGCGCACACTTCATTATATGGAAGCCAACACCGCTCCATCCTGAGCATGAGGAGCAGGCGCATTTCCACCAAGGAGAAAGAGAAAACTCTACTTCACCTGCCGGACCAGCCAGTTACAAAGAACATCTCTGTGTGGAACAGATACTCAGTAAGTTTTAGCTTCCTTTTAAAAGAGAATAAATAAATAAAACATGCAGACCTTTTTTACACTTATAAATGAAAAGTACTAGAGACTCGTTTTGTGGTTCAGGTTGTTCTCAGCTCCAGAACATGAAGACAAAGCAAAGGGCGATCTGATAATACTGGAATCTTCACTATGAAATGAAGTTGATACAATCCTTATAAAAAGATCTTAAAGTATAAAAAAAAGCCTGTTATAAAGCGAGATGAAGCAATTACCTATGTGCATTCCTGTGTTTAAATATAAAGATAAAAGCACTCTTCTGGCAACACAGCTCCTGTTTGCAAATTGAACAGAAGCATAAGGCGCCAAACAAGAGGAAATAAAAACAGAAAAGTACAGTCAGTACCACTCTAACTTGTTTTGAAAACACAGACTTGTTCCAACATAATTGATATATTAGGGAACAATCTGAGCATCAGGCAAATTTTGCATTTGCTTCTGCATGATTCTGTCCAGGAGAAAGAACAGATGAATGCAGAAAGCCTCATCCAGATCAACTACACCATTCAGTAGTGCAGAAAGCGTGCATGTGCACGCACATACACACACACACACACACACACACGAATCTCAAGGACCTCTCAGCATCTGGATCCACTGAGCATGTACAGTCACACCCATCTACACCCATGGCCCTCTCCCCACCTCAGAGAAACCCAACAAATGGTCGCCTTCACACGCTCACTGATGTTCAGCCTTTTCCAAGGTAAACCACATTTACTACAGTGTTTATGGGCTTCGTATCCATGGAGCATCTGCAAAGCCACGCCCCTTTCTGTTTCCTTAGCAGTGCCACTCACTAACCATTTCTTTCACCACAGTAATTCACCCCTACTCCTCCCCAAGCCTTGTGGGGGTTTTTCATTGCCTGACTCTGGCCAGCACCATGATTTTTTAGGAATACCCAGCTCACACAATAGCTAAAATAACTGTCAGATGTCCTTCCATGGCTTATGCAATTTTTAAAGAAAATACATGGCACTATCAATCCTTATAATTCTTCTGGCAGTCATAGGTAATGCCCACCAAGTTATGCTCTTTTCTTTGGAGCAAGCCATCTCACTCTAGGAAGCATATCCTACAGTTACGATTCAACGAGGTAAAAGAAACGAGAGGTCTGAAGCATCCACCGTGACTCAGCTGTGCACGTGGGTTTGTCTGCTTCAGTGTAGGGACGCCCGACACTGTGATCACAATGTCAAGGATTACGACTGATTGTAAAGCACAGAGAGAATAAAAGCATATGTAAACTGATCAAAACTAGAGACAGCAAGGACCACAATGTCAGCTGTATCACCATAGTAGAACTGAAGGTGATTTATTTTACATCTTGGAGAAATTCCTTAATAATACCAAACTCATGCACACACGTGTACATGCACACATACAGAGCTATATTTTAAATCTTGTAAAAAGCTAAGTCACCAGGGAGGATTTTGAATATGCTAATTCCTTATTTTTCTAAAAATCAGAAATAGTTCCTCACTGCATATCACATACGCAGTGCACTGTTTATTTCGAGACACGAAAGAAGTCATTTGAAATTTTAGTTTCATGAATACATATTTTTGTAACAGTACAAATGCAATCCTGAACTACAGCTGGTTATCTTCAGCCTGTAATTCACCTAATGTGCAGGGCTGCACTTGGTGTGAAAGTGGAAACAATCGTCCCCCTGCAGCACACAAACACCAAGGGCAACAAAACACATCACAAAGGAAAAGGTTTGCAGACTGCTGATGGACTGGACGGGGCATGCAGGCCAGCAGTGCTAGCGGGCAGATATCAGGGGGGAGCACGGTGCTAACGGGCAGGTATGCAAGCAGGGCATCGCCAAGAGAGCTTACAGGGACCACCACATGGCCCACAGGAAAGGGGCCACTGCCACTTCCCACAGGAGCACCAAAGGAACCATCCAAAAGGGCCTGTGAGAAGTAACGAGTCTGAATCTGTAATTCCCAACTCTGTATAAACTTCCAAGGGAGGACCAAGATGTTAACAGCTCAAGCAAGGCTGAAAGCGGATGGTCACACCTGGGTGTGCACCTAGGAGAGAGCAAGGCCTGTGAGGAATATCAAACCCCAAGCGGCTAAGAGAAAAGTCAAGCCACAAAAAGGACGCTGTCACAGGTATCACCAGGCATGCGATTACTATCATCTGATTTATGTAGAGCTCTCAATGTTTTACCCACTGGGTATTGCACGTTCCGTGACATCCAGCCTGGAAGGGGCTCCACACAGACCCAGCAGACAAGAGGAGGGAAGCCACGCAGCTATCAGAGGCCAGGCGTGCTTCAGGCTGAGGGTGTGACTTTGTTAGCGGTGTTCTGTGGTGATAAGAGCTGCTCCCTGGCCCCACAGGCCCACTCACTGGTACAAGAATAAATTCAGGGACTGAGTGGCCCTAGGAGGCTGCAGCCTGTGATACACCAGGCTCGGTGGCTTCTCACAGTGCCAGCATGAGATCTAGCACACAGCATGTACTGCTGACCTGAGCACCAGGCGGACGGACAGAGAAGAGCACAGAGGGCGAGGAGCTGGAAGACACTCTGAGCCTGCTTGTGCCAGGCTGAGTCCAGCGCAATGAGAGGAGAAGCCTGAGATCAGTCAGCTGACTAAAGAGACCGGCGCTGCTCGCAAACGAACCTTCACCAGGCCGGCAGCCTTTTAGCTTACGGAAGTAAATGGCAGCAGATGCACTGTACTCCAGTCATGGGTTACTGTCAGGACACTTCAAGTGGAGAGCAAGCTTGATCCACAGGTCAGAACATTTGATGAGTTTTGATTACAGGTTCAACCATCAGCTGGGGAGGACTCGACCTTGACATCATTTTTCCCACTCTCCTGTCAGTACATACGGTATTTCACAAAGGGTGGTCACAATAACATCTTACAACCTACAGTGAGACCCTGCCAACCAGAGGCAGGGTCTGTGCCCTCTTGCCTTGACGCTGGATGGACCTCTGAGACTGGTTCACTCAGCCGTGGCTTTCGGGGCTGTGATTGGCAAAGCACCATGAGCATCCACTATGCTCCGCTGGATGCCCTCTCCTCAGGGTCAGCAGCCAGGCTGGGAAGAAGCCCGCATGACCCCACGTGACGAGGCGACATCAGGCCTCAGGTCTCAGCCCAGAGTGGCACCAACCATTAGTCCCTCAAGGAAATTCACTTCCAGAGGATTTCAACCCCGGCACCACGTCAACCCCACCTTTGAGTCTCCCTCACAGGAAGAGGCTGCAGGCACCACAGAACAAAAACATGCCATCCCCACATTCCCCGTCTGTGCTTCCAGCCCAGAGAATCCACCAGCATTGAAAGAAATTCTTTTATTCCACTGACTCAGGGAGTGGTTTATTTTGCAACCAAGTGAATTAGAATGCTAGAACTAAGAAGTGGCTGCAAAACCCAGATCTCTTAGCTTGGCCTTGAACACCCACCCTGTCCTCCTGTGAGCCTTTCCTCCTGCATCCTGAGGTGTTTCTTAAGGTCTTACTGCCTCGCATGAACAAGCCAAGAAGCCACCGCCCGGCTGCCTTGTGACCCACCATTTAGACATCTGTTCCTGTGTCTCATTCACTAGGTCCAACTTGCCTGTGTTTGTCAAAAAGTTCTCTCTGCTTCCTGGCCTATCTAACCCTGACACGCTTCACGGACGCCAACAGAAAGCACCACTCCATGTTCTACACATAGCCCAGCATTCCAAGACCCACCTGAGGTCACTCAGTGAAAGAACAAATTAGCCCCCAATGAGCCACCATCCCATCGATCAAAAGCTCCATGTTTAAGGGTGAGCAAGGTGAGCACCCACCTACAAAGCTGTTTCGCGGGCACCACCATGGTTCAGTCCATCCCAGCGAGTGGGAAGGAGCCACACCAGAGCTAGGCAGTCATTATGGATCAGAGCCTCGAGCTCCACACAGCATGCACAAACACTGAAACCCCAGGTAAATGCACACAAAGGGGTGGAGGCGTCTACTCCCGTAGAAGAGCAGCTGACACGAACTGTTCACAGGTATAACTGCAACAGGGTGCACAGATGTGACCGGGGCGTGAGCCCAGGCCATGGACCTGGCCAAGCAGCACAGAAACCAGAATTATGAAGACGCAGGCCTGGAGCAGACTGGCAGGACACGGGAATTCTGCAGGGCCCCAACTCATGATGACTGAGAACTCTGAGAGACAGTGACACCGCCCACACCCTACTAAGCCATCTGTCTGGGGACCACTGACTTGGACAAGCAGGTCCCTGGCGTTGCTTCCCATATCCAAGGCCTACAGATTCACCTCTTCAATTTCCTTCCAAGGCACCAAAGGACATTTCTTGTTCTCCAAGTGCAGCCTCCAGAGAGCAATCCCTGTACGCCCTGGTGTCCTGTCCAGTCTGAGCTGAGTATCTCTGCCATCAGCCTCTCTGTGGCTTAAAACTCTTTGGTGGCTCCCACTGCTCAAGGGGGAAGATACAACGAGCTTAAAACAGCTGTGCACAGCTGGGGCATCCATCCCTATAGCCTGTCATCTCCTCACTCTGTTCCCATACACTCTACTCCACTCCCTCATCCCAGGGGTGCCCGGATGGTCCCATCTCCTTCCTCTGACTAACTCGGGCTCATCCCTGCAATGGAAAAAGCGGATCCTGTGCCAGGCTTCCTGAGCTCACATCCCTCAGTTGCTAATCTGTAGATGTGCCCTTGGGCAAAGGGCTCTGTGTCACAGCGTCACACCTCCACACGGGGTGACACTCATTCCTGCTTCATTATGTCGCTATGAGGATGAAGAGCTGGCCCTCCTACATCAGGGGATGTCATTACCACAGGGTCAGGAGCACTGAAGCTTCTCAGGTGCATCTCAGCTCAAACATCACTTCTGCACAGAAGAGCCTCCTCCGCTGCCCCTCACACTAACGATTCCTCATTAAGGCTTTTCCTTTAAAGCACCAACTGCATCCTCATTACAGATCCTTTAGGGAGACCTTTTGATTAGTGAACATTTCATTCCCTGCTCACAAAACGGGATACGCTCTGCTTTTGCTTACTGTACACGCCACTACTCAGCAGAGTTCTTGACATACAGGAAAACTGGACAGCTGTGTGGGAGGGACGGAGGGAGGGAGAGGAGAGAGGGAAGAGGAAGAAGAAAGGGAGGGAGGGAGGGAGGGAAGGAAGAGGAGGAAGGAAAGAAGGAAGGAAGGAAAGAAGGAAGGAAGGAAGGAAGGAAGGAAGGAAGGAAGGAAGGAAGGAAGGAGTCAGAGAGGGGAAGGAAGGGAGGGAGGGAAAGAGATGAGAAGGGAGAGGAGGGGAGATGGATAGATACATGGATGGATGGATGGATGGATGGATGGATGGAGATAGCCCACCTGGCACAGGGCGTGGCACTGTCCTGCCTAACTTAGGCCCGTCAGCCTCGCCTTCAGGAGTGACCTAGAACCCTGACCTGCCTTCCAGCCTATGGTGATTCTGAACCCTGCTCGTGCTCTTTCCTACCTCACTGCTGCGTCCTACAGAAGGCGTCAGGCTCCAGGAGATGGTTCTATATGACAGTGGAGTAAAACTTAGCACACTGAACACATCCACTGCCCCAAGAGAGGTCAGTGGAGACCGAGGTGGCCTGAGATCTAGCTCTCTTCCCAAGACTCTACCAGGGCAGAATCCAAGAAGGCAGACTCATAAAAAAAAAAAAAAAAAAAAAAGGCAGTGCCTTCATCCACCTTTTTCACTAGATCTCACACCATGACACTTCTGGCTAGCCGTGTGACAGCACACGCCTGTAATCCCAGCATTCAGGAGGCTGGAGGAGGATCACAGCGGGGTTCAAGGCCAGCCTGGGTTACAAAACAAGTTCAAGGCCAGGCTACACAGCCAGACCTTGCCTCAACAAAACAAAACAAAATATAACAGAAACTTCTGGCTCCTCCCTAAACTCAAAATGACCACGAAAGGTAAATATTTTTTTTAATTTTCATTTTATTTATTTATTTGGTACAAGGTCTCACTATACAGCTCGGACTCACAGTGAGCCTCCTGTCTCAGCCTCCCCAGCACTGGGATTACAGGTGTGCGTCACCACGCCCAGTCTCAGTGGCTGGCACTGCAGCACGGCATGCAGCACTGAGAACAAACCCTGGTCCTTGTGCTTTCCAGGCAGGAGCTTAGACTGCTGAGCTATCTCCCTAGCCCAAGAAAAATATTTTGAATGGAGTCAGAACACCAAGGAAGCCATGAGGGCACAGATAAAGACACAGAAGAAAGAAGGCCTCCAGATCTGCTCCAGAAAGCAGCAAGAAAAATGGGAGAAGAGTGTTCCAAGCTAGGCTGGCTGGGGGTATCTGAGCTGGATTAATGACAACATGCTTTAGTGTAATGAAGACACAGCATTCTTAAAAATATATTTAGGGCCTACAGGGTCTCACTACACAGATCAGACTCACAGGAATCCTCCTGTTTTCAGTCTCGAAAGCGCTGAGATTACAGGTGCATGCCACCACACCCAGTCCCATTCACTGTCTCAGTGCAGGGGTGGGGAGGTAGAGGAAGAAGGGACATGGCAGCACATCACACCAGGGAATGAACCCGTCTCTGCACCTGCCTAAGCAGGTGCTTTAGTCTGCTGAGCTATCTGGCCGGCCCTCACAGCTTATTTTTGATCACGTCTCACACCTGACATGCAAAACGTGACATGGTTCTTCAAACCATTTTCCCACATGGTATAAGGAGGCTGAAGGGGGCATGCTGAGAGGTCTGCTGCTAGTCAGTGCCTCCACCGCAAGGCTGCCTTCAACAAAGCCTGTTCAGTGCACACCTGTTGTCTGTCTTGTGCTGTGTGGCTTCCCAAGTGTGTTACTAGACCACATGCCCACCCGAGGAGTTGGTCACCCCCGCCTTATGTATGTAGCCACTGAGACAAGATTAAACGAGATGCCGAAGCTCATGTGGCGAGGCCAGGTAGGTACAAAGCCCATCACTCTCCCAAGCTCATGTTTTTTGCAGTGCCGGGCTGCACAGGGAGTAGGAGGTAGGGTTTGTTCTGACCAGAGACAAAATTGAAAGACTAATTTAACATAAAACATAAATGTCAAATAATGTCATTGTCAGGAAAACCCACAACTGACTTGTTTAAAAGAGGATGGCAAGCTGTGATACAGTAGTTAAAATAACAGCTTCGCGTAGCTGCTCCAACAATAAGCACTTTCTATCACTGTCCTGCCTAATTCTAATCTCAACCCACTGAAGGGTGAGGTTCAGATCATCACACCTGAGTCCCAGGCGTAAAACCCCAGCTTGGAGAGCTCATGTGCTTGCCTAGAGGCCGGGAGCTGAACCCAACCCTGCCACTCTAGTGCCTGAGGTCTGTATCACCTGGCCTACTGGAACCTCGGCTGACTGCTCCTAGACAAGTCCCGTCTGGCAGGTGCAACCTGATGCCCAGTGCCACAGCAGCAGGTGACAACTGCTGACCCAACAGACTCCAAAGGCAGGCCCTGATGTGGCCAGCGGACAGCAGCATCAGGAAGGCCTGTTTAGGTAAAAGGATCCCACTAACCACACCATGGGTGGAAACAAAGTCCAGATTCTAAGGTCACAAACAAGACCGAGGGAGGGCTTGAGATCTAGAGAAACAGGAAGACTACTAAGAGTCGAGAGAAAAAGGGAGCAGTCCCAGGAGCAAAACCAGCAGACCTGACAGAGCTGTTCTTTACAGTAAGATCAAAACTGTAACACAAGTTCTGGGCTAGAGGACTTAAAGCTCCGAGGGAACTGGACAAGGCCTTCCGAGAGTCCCAAGGGACTCCTTGGAACAGAACGACACTCGCTCCTTTAGCAAGGAGACACTGGGCACCTGCTAAGAACCTGGCTCACACTGGCCCTGGAGATGGCGATGCACACAGTCCATGTCCCATCTGTTCACAGTCCAGGACAATGTCTCTCAAACCAGTCTGGGGACACTTTAATCTGCAGTCTATAAAACTGCAGATTTCAGAGGTCTGGCAAGGTAGCTCAGCAGACTAACCACTTGCTTAAGCAAACACAGGGACCAGGGCTCAATCCCCGGTACCACAGGGCTGGGGGCCCCATCCCTGAGTGCACTGAGCTGGCACAGGTCTAGGCATGGTGGCACACGACTGTAATCCCACCACTGAGGAGGCCGAAAACAGGAGGATCACTGCAACTCCAAGCTGCGCAGTAAGGTCCTGTTCCAAACACACACACACACACACACACACTGCAGATTCCTGGCCCTGCCCCAGACCTGCTGACACAGGTCAGGAGCAGGAGTCTATGGTGGCCTTACACAAGTTCTTCCTCTACATTCTCGGGGTTTCCCCTTCGTGCATCAGACTAGGAAAAGAAATGGCTCGTGGGTAGGCGCAGTACATTATCAAACTCCGTAGAGTGAGGATTCGACATAGCCCAGGATCCTCGTGCTGTTCATCACCTGAACTTCCCACATCACCATGGAGGAAAGAAAGAAGGAAAAAAACTCATTTTCGTGAGTCTTTGCCTCCACCAAATCCCATCAGTGGAAGACGCAAATCTAGGCAGCCCTGGTCTGGGTTCAGCTCTGTCAGGCTTAATTCCTGCTTTTCCAAACCAGAGACGAGGCAACATCTCAAAACCAAGACAGTTAACGCATCAGCACTTAGAAAGTGGGACCCCCAGACCCCAATTCTGCAGCCCTTCTTGTGGCATCCTCTCCTTGGCCCTTGTGTGGTCCCACCGAGCCTCCCGGCGTGCAGGCCAGGGGACAGGAAGCACCTTGCTCACAGCATCTGCTCATGCATGGCTGATGGAACAGAACCGGCCCAGGGGAATGAGAGGTGCCACCGGGGTCTGTGTCCTGAACCCTTTGCTGCAGCAGAGGCCTCCCCTGGGCCCTCTGCACCCAAGGCCTGTTACTTCAGGAACAGTCTCAGAAATGTCACTATTACTCCCTATGTCTGGGTCAGGTCCCAACAGAGTCTCCTCATCCACAGCTTGACACTGCAAAGTCACCCAGCCTTTAATTAGAGAGCAGAGAGAATTCAGAGCAAAGCAGGTAAAGACGGGGTGGAAGGAGTAGGAGCCGAAGCCTCTCCCAGATCCTGAAACTACAGGGCTCCTGCCCAGGCTGGGAAGTGGAAGGGGCTCCAGCTCACTCCAGCTCTTCTCGGGGTTCCCCTCTCTAGGGCCACACCTGGATTCCACACCAGGTCCCAGAATACACTGACAGTCACCGGAACTGTAAATGCCAGAGCACCAATGACACAAGGAGACAACACGACTACTGCCTCTGTCGCTGCACCCTGGACGCCAATCCCTGCCATGGCTGCGAACAGTCTTCACTTAGTGCCCAAGGACCGGGCCTTGCCAGATCAACCCCTGCCCATGAATGCCCCTGACAAATCTTGCTGTCAGATTTATTTCATCCCAACAGGAAAAAAACTGCCAATGAACTGAGTCTCTGAAAAAGCAACGAGCATCAGTCTCTGCTGTCAAGTCCTGAAAAGGTGAGGATGTTTCATCTGAGAGTGTCTGCCCCAACCACCGCTTTCATACGGCTTTTGTGCAATGTCCCTGGCATTTCTCCCTGGGATACAGGACACAGGCTCTTCGCAGGGTCTATGATACTTGAGGACAGCTGCAGGTGGCATGCCACACTGATCACCATCATTCAATGGCATCCGTGATTGGAGACCTCGGCGCAGTGGCCTGGGGGCCCAGCCACCACTTACAACGTTGTTTCCGGTTTAAAAATAAACCCTGAGAGCCCAACTGCTTCAAAATCGGAGTGCGTGCGGTCGCTGAAAGGCTCTCTTTAGAGACACAAGTAGGGTAACATCTTAAATAAGAGGACAGACGAAAATAGCCCAAGAGAACCCATGTCGAGTCATTATAGGGAAGTGGCTACAGGCAGAAAACAGTGTGCTCTTCCTGAGAGCCCCGGACACAGAACACATTTCTGCCAAGACCCCAGGGAAATGTCACCTCCTGCCAGGCAGCTAGCTTGAGGCTTCCTCTTCAGTGTCCCCAGCACCTGCCTGACCAAAATGAGGATCAGGGCAAAAAGTCACAGTTCAGATAGGAGAAGCCAGCAACAGAGCAAGGACGCTGAGCAGCTGCGGCTGCTGGTGGCGGGCTGCGGGTGGGGCCAGTCACACGGACACACCACTGGCAGTTGCTTATCTGAACCTTGCAAAAGTCCTCACAGGTGGCCATTGTTATCATCCCCATCTGACAGGTGAGAATACTGAGACTCCTACAAGTTACGGCTTTTGCCTAACGTGGTATCACTAACATGTGGGTGCTAGGGCTTAAATATTACTAATGAACTCATCAGCGAGGGCCCTTCTCCCCATGCACCGGGGAGTCTGCACAACGAAGTGGCGATTTACAAGAGCGTCCTTCAAAGTGTGACTCTGAGGACCTGGTGGTGATGACTGTCTAAACTGCTCCTTACGCTGTGAGGGCTTTCTTGTCCCTGGGAGTTCAACACGAGCCTTAGTACCCTCTTCCAAGCTGAGCTGCTAGTAACCATCTCCTCCTACTTGGGTGGACCATCCAGCGCACTCCCCCATAGATCCTGCTGATTTCCAAATATACATAATTTTTCATTTCATTAGCTCTGCAGCAAGGGCCGAAATCAGGACGGGGGCCCAGTACGACCACCCTCATGCGTCTCAGGACCAAAGCTTAGTGGCGCCCAGCAGTGCTTTGGAGCCATCCATACCCATGGGCATCCCTCTGCCCTGTCTGCCTCTTGCTCCACCCACTGAACCCGGGTCTGAGAGGCACAGGACTGCAAACTCGGGGATTGGACCCCAGGCTGGACAAAGGAGAAATCCCAGTTGCTCCCCAGTCCTGGTACCTGTCAGCTGTGACAGCGTTACTAGCAGACAACAACTGGCTGGGGACCTCCCAAAGGCTGTACAAACAAACTGAAATAAAAATCCCTGGCAAGAGAGAAGCACTGAGTCATCATCTCAGAAGACAGTGATTATAATTCTTTGAGTGCCATGGTTTTTAATCATGGCTGTACACGAGCCTCACCTAGGAGAGTGTTTCACAGCAATCGATTAAAAATAAAGCAGGCAGTGAGTGCATAAAACTAGCATCCATGCCAAGCTGGCCCCAGCCCTGGGGCACGCTGAGATGGCAATTGAGCCTGGGCGTGGTGGTGCGTGTCTGTAATCCCAAGTCTTGGGAGGCTGTAAACAGGCAGATCACTACGAGTTCCATCTAGTAGTGAGACCCTGAACACCCTGTCCCTGTAGACTCTTCCCTAAAATACAAAAAAAAAAAAAAACCTAACATCCAAACCCCAAATCACTGATTGGACTGCTCTGGGACAAGATGCAGGCCAGGAGACGCGGGAAAGCTCCCCAGGCAATTGTTTACAGGTGCAAGAAAGATAACAGCATGTCATCCCCAGCAGTATCTGAGGTGAGCGAAAGCCAGCATGGCGTAGGGGCCGGAGAAGTGACCCAGGGGCCTCAGCCTGACTTCCCACACATCCTCCTGGCTCCTTTCGGTGAGCTATGCTATGAAGTCAACAACAAAAAATTATCAACAATAGAACAGATATGCAAGTTCCACGAGCACATAACCTACAACCGGCTGGCCCCTTGTACACATGAGGAAACTGAGGCTCAAAGAACCCAAACTTCTCTAAGATTAGAGAGGAAATAATCTATGAAATCCAAAGCCTAGATAGACCCTGTCCAAGACACTATTGGCCTTGCATTCTCCAGTGTAATATATATATAGGGCTAGGAACCTGAAATCAGGGTAGAGAGTAGATTTCATACACACCTAGAAGGCACATGGTACCCTACTCATCAAGACACCAACACATGAAGGGCTGAGAGGCCCAAAGGGGAAATCAGCCTTAATTGGAGGATTCAGTCTCCCCATGGGAGATGACTTGGGAGGCACCCTTGCAGGAGAGGGGTTTCCCTAAGCAGTGGCAAAGGACAGCGTAAGAACATGGAGAGGCTGGAGGTCTGTGAGCCTGGCCTGCCACAGGGCATAGGCCTGTGAATGGCCACCCTGGGCAAGAGCACCTGCTACCACTCTTCTCAGCCCCCGTGGTCACAGTACCCATTCCAGGGACCTTCTTAGTGAGCCATGGGCCACCAGGGAACTTAGGTCCAGGAATCGTTGTGCAGAGAACAGTAGCACCAAGAAGCCCTCCCTGGCCACTGCTGCCTCTCTCAGGAGCCGTTCCCCAGCATGAAGCCCATAAGCCCTGCTACGGCAGGGAGCTCTGTGGGGAGGTAGGGTAGGAGATGGGGTCCATTCATCTCTGTCCAGGTGTCAGGACCAGCGCTGGCCTTGCAACACTGCGGAACGGAGCTGACTGTGCAGGTAACACTTTGAGTTACTTAACTGCACCTGCCTCAGAGTCCCACACACAACTAACTACATACCTCCCTGTCAGCCCTACCTGAGGGCCACCACAACCCAGGTGCCATGGCCCTACAGATGGGCCCGGTGGGTGAGACACTATCCCTTCCAGCAGCCTGGCCTTACTCCAACAAGTCTGACCCCCAGCTCAATCCTCTCCCACTCCAGGGTGTCTTAGGACAGGTCAGCACCCAGAGCCTGCAGGTAAATCCAGACTTCCAGCTGCTACTGCGAATAAAGTCTACTTGGCAGTGTTCTGCCAGGCCCATTTACTCACACACTATCTCTGGCTGCTTCTGCTTCCCAACCCCAGGACTGAGTAATAGCAACAGAGACTAAAATCACCCTGAAAACAGCATATACCTACAGGCTCTGGGTCACCACTTCACATTCACCACTGGATTTCATGGTACTGTCTAGGAGTATCTTCCCTCACATCTTGGACAAAATTAGAAACCTGTGTGGCATGCTTTTCTGTCCCTCATAAAACTCACTACAAGTGTAAGGAGCAACTGATATTATTCGAGATGACTTTGCAAATTTCACCCAGGCCCAGAGCCCCAGGTAGCAGAGTCCATCTATCCCACTCCCGAACTGTCTCTAGGACAGCATCGTCCTAGGGGGTGCTCAAGAAACCTCTGTCAAATGACTGAGTCTCCAGATCTTGACCTACAACCCGCAATCTAATCCTACATCCCTCATTTCCTTGCTTCATAACTCACCTCAAACACTGAGGCCTCATCCTCCTCATCTGCAGAAATCCCAGCAGTCCACAAGGAGCTCTGGCTCAAGGCCTGTATGATCCACCTGAGAAACCTTAACCCAGTTTGGATCATGGACTGGGAAATGCTCGCATCTTTTCTTCCTTTAGGCCGGCCAGCCGAGTGAGTGACACGTGTTAGTGCCAAGCACACACTCTACTGCTCAAGAAGGGTGGAACCTGGATTCTATGAGCCTGGTGAGTGAATCCCCATGTTTGTTCAAACCCTCACTCATTACAAACATCACTGGCGTCTTTCAGCCATGAGGCCCCTCCCCCGGGATGGATGACAATCACTCTCTCACTCGCTCTGCAGGAGGCCAAGTGCTCCTTAGAATTTATCTGAGAGTTTCCCACAATACATGTCTGAGTCACCAAATAAACAAACAAACAAACAAACAAATAAATAAATAGGCAGCAACATCTGTTTCAAGTTCAGAAATGATTTGCTAATACAGAAAAAGAAAAATGCTTGGTTTACATCATCAAGGTGGCCATGAGTTTCCATTTTTGAAGGTGGCAGTGGGTTTGTGGAAGTCTGGTGTAAGATAGCTCTTATCTTTGGGAGCCTTTGAAATTTGGTACACAAACCCTAAAAAATTACTTGATGAGCATTTAGTGAATCAAATCAATATTTACCTCATATAATTTCTCTCACTAACAAGCCTTTGTTTTAAAAATATCAATGAAATAAAAGT
>PVKN010014152.1:0-19446 GCA_004027915.1 Capromys pilorides | reverse complement strand
GAAGGGCATCTCTTTCTATTGAGATATTCGAGCTAGAAATCTTTGTCAGCCCGCTACTCATCGCACCTTCGATCCATCATCTAATCCCGCTGGATCACCTAAATCTCTCTCCCACTGACCTCTCCTCACGCCTACTGTTTCCACCTTAGCCTAAGCTTATCCCCTCTCCTGACCTCTCCAGGCCCATCTGCTTCAGCCCACCTGACTTCCTTGCTGTTCTAGGAGCACGGGACATGGCCCTCCCCGCCACCCAGTCTAAGCTGGGCTCCCCAGTCACTTAATCCCCCCTTGCTATCACACCTGGGACTCTCTGGCTCATGCCATTTGCCTCTTTGCCTACTTTTTCTCCTACTCAGGGGCCAAGAACCTCAGGGACTTTAGTCACCCTGAACCCACAGTGCAATGAACAGTGCTAGGCATGTGCAGGACTCAGGAAATAATGAACAAACAAATGAGTGAAGGAGTGTTTTGCTGAAACCTAATGACAGCCCTATACTCAGCCCTGCGCTATCCTTACCATCCTCTCCACAGCAGCTGAGTGAGCTTTCTTATCTGTGTCATCACACCAGTCCTCCAGTCAAAGCCCTTTGGCGACAGGATTGGTATGTGTTTCATTACTCTCTCTCTCTCTCTCTCTCTCTCTCTCTCTTTCATGATACTTGGGATTAAACTCAGGACTTTGTGCTTGCCAGGCAGGTATTTGTGCAGCTGAACTATATCTCTGGCCATTACACTTTCTTTTCTGAAAATGTTTTAATTGTTTGAAAATTATGGAAGCAAAATCTTCTATAAAACCTTCAGTGGCCTCATTGTGTCCTTAGGATGTGGCCAAATAATTCCTCAGCATGCTGGATGAGTCCCTTGCTGTCCACCCTCTGCTGGGTTTTCATCCTTCCCACTACTGGTCACCCAGTTGCTTTCCACACCTAAGATGATCAGCAAACATCTGTGCTGTGTCCTAGTACCAGGAATGGTTACAGTTCCCTGGAGCTGTTATTTTGATTTCATTATATGGGCATGAAATTGACTAGAGTTCTCATGTGCTGTTAGATTGCCAGGTCATCAAACTGGAGGTCCTCTACCAGATGTAGGAAATACATAGGCTGTCAGGATGTCCATCTCTTTTGGCCTCATTCTTTCTCCACTTGATGGTGCGATTTTTTCAACCTTCTTTTGCTTCTACTTTTATTATTTGTCTTTGGTTGTTTTCCAATTTTCTGTGGTATAGCATGTTCTTTAAATATTGTTTCTCGGGGCTGGGGAGATAGCTCTGTGGCACATGTGCCTGCCTGGCAAGTGCAAGGTCGTGAGTTTGAACCCTGGTCCCGCCAAAAAAATATTGTTTCTTCTTGTTTTAAAAGGACAGAAGGGATATCTCCCACATTCTTGCTATTTGGGTTTGTCTCATCTCTCATTAAAAGAGAGTGTTCTGAGTGAGAGAGCTCTCGTTTTGCTGTCGTAAACCCATCCCTGTGACGTGTCCTCTTCATATATCCTTTAAGAAAAAATAGGTCCCTGGCCTTGTTAATGAAAAGGAACTGCTTTGAATTTGCCTTGGTTCCCAGGTAAAGTGGGGGGCTACAAACCTAAATGATGATGGAAGTGGTATCCCCTCTCCATAAAGCATCCCAGCATGGTACCCTCATACCACCAAGGTGTAGCTGGGGCCTCACTCTCAGCTCATTTTTGTGAGCACTTACCATGTACAGTGGACGTAGTGAGTGAAGCCCCTGAGCTGCATGAACTCAGTTCTCCACAATCCTATACGGAATATAATTATTCCTTTTTTTTTTGGAGACAGGGTCTCACTATGCAGTTCAGGTGGACCTTGTGCTCACTTTTGTGGCCTCAGGCTTGTCTTGAACTCACAGAGTTTCCTCTGGCTCAACCTCCCAAGTACTGGGATTACAGGCATGCACCACCATGCCCGGTTCAGGGGCCACACGGTGGGCACCCACATTGGCATACTCAGGCATCTGAGGCCAAGACCACATGGCATGTGGGGCCAGGGATCGAACTCAGGTCTGTGTGCTTGCCAGGTAGGTGCTTATGCCTTTGAGCTATCTCTCTGGCCCCAGAGTATAATCATTCCTCTTTCTGTTTTATAGGTGGGAAAGCCAGGGCTTGGGATGACAGAATCAGTAAGAGATACAAATGAAGGCTGTGGTACAAAAAGTCCAGAATATAGACAAGGCAACCGGGCCCCAGAGCCTGTGCTCCTAACCTTTCTGAAGTGGCTCCCCAGCATCATCGGGTAGCTCCTTAGCTCCTCGTTGGAGGCTTTTATAGTTTAGGGTCATCCTGCATTCTGATACTGTCATTATCGTAGGGGAAGAAGGGGAAGGAGCAATGCCTCTCCCTCCCAGCTGTCTGACCCGTCCTGCACTGTGCTGCTGGGTCACCCTGTCCAACAGCGCAGAGGCCATCACACTACACTTTCCTTGAGAGGCTTGCGGGAGCCTCCCATTGACAGCAGAGGACCCCAGAATGAAATGATTGTTAAAGCAGAAAGCATGTAGTGCCTAGATGTTCTCCAGAAGCCCCTGAACACACTGCAGACAGGGTCCACTATGTCCATCCAGCCAGTATTATCCTCATTGCAGTTCCCAAGCCTCTGTCCCTGACATGTCCTTGCTTAGAGTTCCTCCTCTCTGCTTGCTTGATTTTAGGCCTACTCTTTAGGTCCCACCTGGAGCCCACCTCCTCCAGGGAACCTTCCTTGAATTTCCATTCTGGTCAATGAAGATTTCTCTGCTTCCAAACTTCTGTAACACTTGTGGATACCATTATGTTGGTGTTTGTTTGTTTGTTTGTTTATGGTGTTGGGGATGGAGCCCAGGGCCTTGCTTACGCTAGGCATGTGCTCTGTCTGAGCTGCAGAACTTTTATGTTTCACTTAGCTTTTCCCTTATGTGTTTTGGGTTTGATTATCTGTCCAGAATGTAATCTCTTTGAGGTCAAGAACTCATTGTAGCTGGGCATGGTAGCACATGCCTATAATCCCAACTCTCGGGAGGCTGAGGCAGGAGGATCACTGTGAGTTTGAAACCACCCTGGACTACATAAGTAAATTCAAAGCTAGCCAGCACTACAAGATCTTATCTCAAAAAAGACAAAACAACAACAAAAATAATCTTAGATGTCTTCTTATTCTTGCAGATTACCTGAAATTCCTTGAATATGGTTTATGTACCATAGGTTGCCAGCTGCAGGACTTAGATCAGAAAGCAAACCCCCAAATTATAATCTGTCAGCACCAAAGATCTGGTTTTACTACTGACAAGACTGAAGTCTAGGGCAATTTTAGTTTGAAGAAGCACCTTAGAAAACAGGGTAGATGGGTAGCTTCCTACTTTGGTGTAGCACTGAAAAATTTTCTCCAAATAAAGTCCCTGTAAGCTCCTTGCATACAGCAGAGCTTGTTCTGGCCACCCTGGCACAAGGCTCCTCTGTAGCCCCCATAGCAGCTTTAAACATCTCTGGGGAGACCTTGAGCTTGTGTTTCCCAGTTTGAAAATTGCTAGGGAAGATCACACTTAGTCATGTCAGAAAAATTTACTAATTTGGCTTACTGAAAGAAAAAATTAGGCACACTCATTTTATTAAAAGTATATTTGCTGTTGTGTTCATAAAATGGCCATGATGTGACTTTACATCATGTATTAAATCTTTAATACAGATTTTATGGGTTTTTTGCCATTAATGTTGTTCACGCTTATTCTCTTCCAGGGACAGTGCTTCTACTGGAACATGCATGGTACCAGGTTGAAGCCGGTTGTGGGAGCTGCAGTTCTCATCTTCAGTCGTAGCCAGGTGGCTGGCACAGAGCTGGTGCTCAGGGGCCCAGTCCTGAAAGGCTGGAGCCTAATATTTACAGCCGAGCCAGTCCCCGCTCTGCCCCTGCAGTTGGTCCAAAGCCAATTTCATGGTGGCGTCAGCTTCCTCCTGTGCTCAGCCTGCCCTGTTCCCCTTCCCCTGCCCAGCTGGAGGGGGGCTCAGAGAATGTTAGTTAATTTTAATATCAGTCTGAGAAAGATTAATTAGGAAGGCAAATTTGCTCTAAAAGGTGTAATTAATCCTAAAGCCAAGAAGAAGCAAGTTATGGATTATCTGCGTTGCTGCTGCCTTCAAGTTGTGTGGCAATCAAGAGTTGCGGAGAACAGTGCAGACTAATTTTTAAAGTGTCAGTGCTGTGTAGGCCAAACTCCATATGGCTCCTTATGTAAGCAGGCTCATGGCCGAGACAAAGGATCTGTACTGAGGTGGTGTCTATGCAAGTGAATTGAAGAGGAAACACCAACCAGATGTCCTGCGCTGGCTTTCCTGCCCCCTCAATCATTCATGAATCCTGTGTCTTCCTCTCTTGTGTTCCCCCAGGCCGAATCAGCACTTCTGTGCACTGCTGTGATAACCCAGTCCTGTAGCCACCTCTGCTCTCCGAGTCATCCTCTACTCAGTCCCACTAAACGTCCCCCTCCAGCTGAAAAAACTTCCAAATGTGTCCAAGCTCCTCAGCTTGCTTCTTACGATGGCTCACAAATCAGCCCCAGCCTCTCCAGCCTGGCTCATGTCCCTCCTTGCTCCTCATACTCCACAGCTGTCCATGTCCAAACCTTGGCTTTAGGGCACACTGTTGACTATGCTGAAGTCTCAGCCTTATTGAAACCTTTGACTCTTTAGAGCCCCTGATTTGGGGCTTCTCTGCTGACACTTCATTTTCTTACAATCGTTTTGGTTGTTTGTTTTGGTTTGGTTTTTTCTCTTAACAGAGAATGTAGCCTTGGCATTTTTATATTTTCCTCTGTCTTTCCCTGTTTTAGGTCAAGCATAATGCCTATATGCTAGGAGCTGATCAATAAGTACTTGTTGCAGTGAACTGGTCAGCTAACAATTTCAGCAGTGATTACAACAGGTTTAGATCAAGAATATTAGAAACCCAGACCTGCTTCTCTTCTCCCATCAGTATTAAGTTCAGATTGAAATATCTGGGGAAATGATTGTTTCACTTCCTTTTGCTTTAGTAGCTGAGCCTCGGAGGCAGGTGGCTTTGGGAGGAGGTTATCTAAGAATGGTGAATGATGAAAACTTCAGACTGACAGCTACTCATCTTTGCTTTAGTTGATTTTCCCCTTTGCAAATGGTTATTGGCAATTGAAACTGCAAATCTACTATCTGCTCCTCTATGTAAATTGCATTTACATTTAAATTGTGTATTCTTTGGAAGGATGGGGTTACTAAATAACTGGTAGATTAAACTTTAGGAGAAGAAATTGTGCCCCACATCAAACCTGAGACTGAAGTGACATCTGGCTTTCGCTATTTCCGTTATTTCGGTTTAATAACAGCATGTGGCATTAAGGGAAGAGAAATTGGATCTACATTTTAATGAAAGGAGGAAGCTCTCAGGATTTAGATACCTTATCATGTTGAATACCTAGTCGATTGGCAATTAAAATTTACTTCCCTCAAGAAATGGCATAAAATGTCTTTGCAGCTCTGAAGAGAATAAAAAATCAAACAAACAAACAAAACAAAACAAACCCAGGTTAATGCCCAGGACTACAGAGATAAAATGAGAGAAATGCTGCAAACTCTGAAGCCAGCTATTTCAGGATTGCACACAGTACAGGAATTTCTAAATGGTATAAGGCTGATGGTAGAATAATGGATACACGCAAGGTAGATCTTTAAGAAAATAGCTTCGGACAGAATAGTTTACATATAGTGGCGGGCTTAACCCCAGATGTTGGTTGCCAGCACGGACTTAATTCTTTCTCAATGAGCCTTGCTTTGAATCCCAGAAGTCTGAGCAAGAAAATATTTGAAAAATGTCTACTTCATCCCAGCAGTCTTGCTGTTTAAAATGGAAGCGGTTCCACCTGCTGGTTGCTTTTCTGTTGAAAGCAATTCTGGGAAATGTAAACAAAATGCTTGTGCATCCTAATAATCCAAGCCTATCATTTATTTGCTTTGATTGGAACAAATGTGTCAATTTTCAGAGTCTTTGTTTGGTGAATCCAATGTTTGGGTGTTGGTAAACACTGCATTGCGCATTTGTTTGGGATGCTCTATTCAGTAACTTTGGAGCAATAGCCTGTTCTTAAATATCCACCCAGAGAAGCTCAGCTCTTTCCCAGGATCTGAAAAGGGTTGAAGTCCCTTAATGAAGTGTCAATGGAATGAAGCCTCCCAAAGAAAAGTCTAGATATGAAACTTCTAAAGGATAGGGCTCATGATTAATTAGAATAATTGAAACCATTTATGTAATGCCTCCTTTATGTGTGTTATAATTTGCTGGCTCTTTGTGGCAGTAGCATGCTTGGTACTGCTGTCATCCCTATAATGGATAAAGAAAATAAGACACATTTGGGTTAGTAACTTACTGGATCCTGTCACCCAGCCAGTAAGTGACAGAGCTGGGATCTAGGCTGGCTGATGCCACTGTTCCCTTAAACTCTTTCACGTGGTTCCCTCCTCTCCTTGGTGTTTAATCAACACATTGGCATGGTGTTTTCTCACAGTTACATTTTGTCTTGCATAATTGTTTTTAAAATTGCAGCAGTCTTTCAGGAAATGCTCAAGCTAATACTCTGCTGGATCTTTCCTTTAACTAAAGCAGCAACAAGGAGAAACCTATTGCAGTGAGATGGCACCATCTGTCTCAGCTGTCTTATAGGAGCATCCAGTGACTTGAGATATAAAGTGCTTTGAAAAGGATCAAATCATCCAATTTCTCCAGTGTATGAATAGTTACCTGCACTCCATCCTGATTCACATTTTCTTTAGCAAAAAATCCTTAACAAATTACTAGAGTTTTCTTCCACATTTCAGTTTTCCCTAGAGCACATGGCCAAATTACCCATCTAGGACTGTGGATCTCTTTATGCTAGCCTAGACTCTGACGTTTGTTTGACTTCTCCTTTTTCCTGCTAATTTATTGGTACCATTACCACTTGATGTGGTAGCAGCTCCTACTTCCTGTGCCTAATGATAACGTCCCTGCCTCTCTTGACATTTTCTCATGGCTGTCTGCCTATGAAGTCGACCAATGCTTCCTTCTGTTTGAACTTGGTTTAAATTAATCATCTGATTGTCACATCAATCTGTTGCTATGGGGGTTACTGATGTCACACTGCCGGTATTATGATTACCATAATATCTAACAAGCAAAAAGGGCTTGGTTGCTAGTGGAAATCTGTGGGTGCAACTTGCCCAGCTTCAGTAGACAGCCCAATTGCATAGACTTTAGATAACCATGTGAAGGGGTAAGTGGATTAATCATTCATTTGGATTTCATTTGAATATTTTTCTTCCATATGCGTGTTCCCTCTAGGCAATTGTCTAGTGTCACTTGAAATTGATGAGGGTTCTTTTGGAGGTTATTTTTGGGAAGCTGGGGAAACAACAGACAGCTGTTCTCAGGAACAAATGTCACAGGATTTGCCAAAGCTAGCCTTCAGTAAAGAAAAAAAATCTGAGGTGCTGAGATGCAGTTCCCCTTTTCTTTCTAGCATTAGGTTTTTTTCTTAGTTGACTAGATGTGTTAAATCAGCTTCCCAAATACGTAGAAAGGAGAAACTGGCATTTACTAAGTGTTTACTATGTGCAAGAAAAATAAGCAGAGCTGTAAAGCTGAAAACTGTTTAGTTAGATGCTTTTGAACACCCATATAAGACAATCCATGGCTTTTTCTATCTTGTGTACAGTGTTCTTCCTAATTGGACATTGATTGATCACCAATAAAAGCAAAGTCATTATTTAAAATTGGTCTAGATCCTCCTATGCTGAGTAATTATCTTGTGGTCATTTTCACTGCAGCATTAGGAAGCTTTGAAACATGATAGAAATGAGGAACAATAAATAAATTCCTAAATTAAAAATCTCTGTTAAAAGCCTTGACAAATGGGTCTGTCTTTCTCACAATTTTGTTAAATGGGTGGAGGGCTTGGTTTTAGGGAGATCAAGAGATCAATGAGATAAAACTGATTGGGCTTGAGGCTGTAGAGGTTTGGAAGCCGGATCAAGACTTGCATAAATCTATATCAATCAATTCATGTGCCAGAGAATGAATAGCTGACTTTTTTCAAATGCCAATTCAGCAATTACAAAGTCTGCTGGTGGTTAATTAAAAACTACCATCTCGTTATGCTCAGAGTTAAATTGCAAGTGTGAAAACTACTACTGTTTGCAATAACTGAATGCTCTGTACTCTCTGTACTGTCATCAAAAGGAGGGCAGGGATAAATAACTTTTATTTAACTCACTAAAAAAGAATCTCTCTCAGCTTTTTCATATTTAATTAACTTCTTATCTTTCTGGAGCTCAGTCTTACGCAGAGTTCCTGAGCAGTAATGGAAATATTTGTTCATTTTGTCCAGAAGATTTTGCTCACATTAGCTGAGTAGAGAAGTAAGAACACTGGTTACGGCGACAGCCACCCAAAGCTTTGCATGGAGAGCGTTAATGCTAGAAGGGCTTTATGGTGGAGCACAGCAGAAGGGGTGAAGTGTGCTTTGTGAACGCGCACCTCCAAGAGTGGGGAGATGGCTCTGAAAACCCTCTTGTGAGTGAGTAAAGTCTTAGTACTTATTCGTAAGTCTGTCTTAACGAATCCAGCATTCTGCCATTTCCAGGATTCTGCTGTTAGAAAGAGGCCAGACTTCCATCACCATGGTGGACGTGCATTGTCTTAGTGACAGTGAATTGCAGAATCAACTTAAGAAGTTTGGATTGTCACCTGGGCCTGTACTACGTATGTACACACAGACATAAGGGACTAACCCTTTATTATTTACAATCTACTTCTGAAGAAGTACAACCTTTAGGCGGGGGAACTTACACAATAAAATCTGTGAAAATAGAGATAGGGAAACTGCGGAAGTGGCTCAGTGCATAGTACCTCGTATGTGTGGAGCCCTGTGTTCAATCCCCAGCACACAGTACATAGGAAAATAGAAAATCATATATTCAGAGGGAAGATTGTTCACTTTTAATAGTGAAAAAACTACTATTCTTTATTATATTACCTTCTTTTGCTTTTATTTTTTATTTTATTTTTTAAATTTATTTTTGTGGTACCAGGGATTGAACTCAGGACCCTGCACTTGCCAGGCAGGTGCTTATTCTACTGAGCTATCTCCCCAACCCTTCTTTTGCTTTTATTTTATTTATCTATTTTAAGTTTATTTTATTTTTTAAAACCACATTTATTTATTTATTTATTTGTGTTCTGGCCGGCTCAGCCTGCCCTGGGGGGTGGGGCTGGCACAGCATGTGGTGCCGGGAATTGAACTGCAGTCCCTGTGGCTACCTAAGCTTGCCCAAGCAGGCGCTCTAGACACTGAGCCATCTCTCCGGCCCCTCTTTTGCTTTTAATATGAGCTCTGTATTAACTACTTACCTGTATGTGTATTTACTGTCTATATCACCAAAACATATGGTAGGATATATAGTGATGGCTGTCTTATTCTAAAATATTTTCAATCCCCAAGATTGTGGCTAATCCACCTGCTTGAGGAAGAGAAGTGAGTTCAGTGGTTGTGGGGTCCACTTCATTTAAAAAGTCATAGATAGGGGCTGGGAAAATAGCTCAGTAGAATAAGCGCTTGCCTGGCAATCATAGGGTCTTGAATTTCAATCCCCAGTTCCACACACACACAAAAGAAGTCATAGTCAGGGGCTGGTGAGATAGCTCAGTGTTGTAAAGTGCCTCTTAGACAAGCTTAGGCAAGCACACGGACCATGGTTCAAACCCTCGCACCACATGCTGGGCCAGCCTTCCCCAGGGCCAGGTGAGCTGGCCACAAAAAATAAAATAGAATAAAAAGTCATAGGTAGTAGGCAGGACACACACCTATAATCCCAGCACTCTGGGCGGCTGAGGCTGAAGGACTTCAAGTTTGAGCCCAGATTAGATGCCTTACTGACTTAGTAAGACCCTGTCTCAAAATAATAAATAGGGTTGGAGATGTGGCTCAGTGCAAAGGCTCTAGGTTCAGTCTCTAGCACTGAAAAAGGAAAAAAAAAAAGCTGAGTTATGAAATACCCCAAATCCCACAGGATCACATATAAAAATAGGACAATTTGTTCTTCACATTCTTCCTCAGCTTCCACCAGAAAAGTGTATGAAAAAAAGTTAGTGCAATTGTTGGTTCCACCTCCCTGTGTACCACCTGTGCTGAATGGACCCAGAAAGCCGGATGGACCTAAGGACAGCGATGACAGTGAAGGTACTGTTGTAAGCTGCACTGCTAAATAGCAACTTAGCACTTATTAATACCCTGTCCAGCATGATTTATGCAGCTTTAAATAGTGCACAGGCTGACCTGTGAAATAGCCGTGTGGGCTGTTTGCACACAGAGCAAAGAAAATAGGTCCCTTGGCTGCAAAAGGAACCTGAAATTCCCTGTCTGTGTTCATTCCAGAGACTCGGTTAGGTTGGAAGTTGGGGGAAGGACTGGTCAATTTGTGTGTCCTTTAACTAATTAGAGCCAGATACATATTGATTTCTTAAAAGCAGAAGTTCCTACAGATAAATTTCAGACTTCCTTTGAGGTCTCTTCCTCCACTTTGTCTCAATCAATACATTTGATCATTATTTTCTTTGGATTAAATGATTTCATGTCTATTAAGAAACGTGGACCAGCCTCTACCTCCGGAACCCCTCCTGTGCCAGCTGCCTTCCTGATTTACATGGAAGCTCGTGGCTACTGGTTCCTTTTGGGTCACAGAGCGTATGGTGGGAGCAGAGTCTCGAGTCCCTGGGCTTTTTTATTTTACAGTGGCCTTGACCCCAGGAGCACTGTTGTCCTGCAGTAGTTTCTGGCTTCAGAGCTCTGGAAGATGTCCTTGGAGATTCCCACAGCAAATGCCAGTGCTTTATCCCTCACAGATAGTGACCAGGAGTCCTCTGTGAGCCATAGTGAAATGACATTTAGTGAAGGCCACTCATGCATTCTGGGCCTGGTGTACATTATCTAAAGGAACCCTCAAAACCCTTAGCTGCAAGTGATGGGCCTATCACATAGCTCAGTAGATAAGCACACAAAAGAAAGTGGCCCGAAGAGCAAGGCTATCTGTCCTCATCACCATTCTCTGCTAGCACCTAGAATAATACCATGCACACGGAAGGATTGGGTATGTATTATGTTCATGGAATGGAGGAGACAGAACTGAGATTGGAACCCAAGTCTGGCTCTCAAAATTGTGCCTTTGCTACCACATACTCTACACTTCACTCATAAAGTCTGTTCTGAGGATGAGCACATTACCTTTTGGATCACATTTAAAATCTGTAAAAAAAAAAAAAGGCTATTTCATATAGTTCATGTTAGCAGCTCAACAATGTAAGTAGCCTCTGGAAATTCTCCTGTAATCCTGGGATTGGAGATAGAGCTGTCCCCAAAAGTTGAGCACAGCTGAACTCATTTGAAAAGGACAGTGAGGTTCTGGGACAGATGCACTGGCCTCTGAGTAAGACAGTTAGTACAAAGGTTATTGAGCATATCTCAAGTCTTATCCCTTACCTGGCTTTCTTGGAAAACAGTGCAAGGGATGGGACCTGCCTCAGGAACTCTTCCCAAGACTCAGGTCACAGTAGAGCTAAATTGTGACTGTCGCAGGCCCACATTCCCTGGGTCCAGCTTGTAGTCCCCCTACAGGTGCATTTGTGCTGGGGTTGGGAGAAAATTGTCCTTTTAGTTCAGGAGCTTTGTCACTGTGTCCAACTGTGCCCACTTTTTGTCCCTAGCTATGGGCCACAGGTAGTAGTGAAGACTCCCTTTCAGCCATACCTTTTTTTTTTTTTAGGACGGGGGTTTGAACTCACGACTTTGCACTTGCCAGGCAGGCAATTGTGCCATGGAGCTATCTCCCTGGCCCCTCAGCCATACCTTATGTCATGTCTTCTTGCAATCAGTAGCTGGTGCTTGTTTTAAGCAGAAAGCCTGGCTGTGCAAGTGTGGTCTGAGCCATGCACTTGAATCTGCTCATTGGAAGATGTCAGAGCCCCTGGAGCCACTTGAATAGAGGGGTTGAAATGGAACTGATGGGGGTGGGGTCAGAAATCCAGCCTTGGGCATGTCACAGAACACTGAATTCCGGGGTGGAGAAGCAATGGGGGCAGGGGAGAAGGAGCTCTAGGCCTGTGAATGAGCCTTAGGTCATCCCAAGAATCATAGTGTTTAACTTTTCTTATTTTCACTCACTATTTGGACAGTGGTGTCACTTTTATTATCTAATCCCTTTCCAACCCCGCTCCCCTCCACGATACTGGGGATTGAACCCAGGACCTTCACAGCAAACTACATTCCCAGTCCCTTTTCTTGCTTGCTTATTTATTTATTTATTTATTTTGAGACAAGATCTCACTAATTTATTCAGGCTGGGCTTTACCTTGAAGATCTCCCGCCTCAGCCTCCCAGAGTGCTGGGATTACAAGCCTGCACTATTATACCTAGCTTCCAGATATTCTTCACATGGAAAGCTCATTTGAAAGCTCCCCATTTCAGGAGCTGGGGAAATAGCTCAAGGGCATAAATGACTGCCTGGCAAGTGCAAGGTCCTGAGTTCAATCCCTGGTATTGCAAAATAATTAATTAATTAATTAATTAATTAATTGTGAAAGTTCCCCACTTTGGGGTGTGGTAGCACACTAGCATTTGTAATCCCAGCACTTTGGAGGCTAAGGACAGAAGATTTCTGTGAGTTCGAGGCCAGCCTGGGCTATACAGCAAGAACCTGTCTTTAAAGAAATAAATAAATCTCCCCATGGAAAGCCCGTGCTGAAGGGCCAGGCGTGGTAGGGCACACCTGTAATCCCAGCACTTGGGAGGCTGAGGCAGGAGGATTGGTGTGAGTTTGAGACAAGCCTGGGCTATAAAAGTGAGCTCAAGGCCAGCCTTGAGCATAGCGAGACCCTGTCTCAAAAAGACCAAAAAAAAAAAAAGAAAGTCATGCTGAAGGTGCAACAGCACATGAATCCTCTAAGTTGATCATAATATCACACACAGTAGGGCTGGGGATGGGACTTAGTGCTATAGCATCTCTCTGGCTAGTAGCAGACCCCAGGTTTGATCCCCCACCCAGCACTCCAAAACCAAGCACAAACACACCAATCAAAGTGGCTGATTTCCCCCTAGTGGTGAGGTGTGAGCACAGCTCTTTCTTCGTCTGAGTTTTTTTGGACAGAGCTGGATAAATCTCCCTGCCCCATCCTGCCATGGGTGACTATGTGGACACCACAGTGAGTTTATAGGGACAATGAGGAGTCTGTGAAAGCCGCCTGGTGAGCTGCCAGCTCTGCATTGCTCCTGGAGGTGTTCTGAGATGGTCTTTTCCTTCAGAAGGGCACTGTAGATTTCTTTCCCTTCATGAAAGTGCCCTGTGATTGTGAGATGCCACCCCAGTGCTTGGTGTTTACTTTTTTGGTGGGCTTATATATTCTCACGGCCTATTTTCATTTTGTTTCCCATGATCCAGAGCTTAATATCACTCTGAAAGAAAATTTCATGCTCTCAACAGAAACAAGCAAGGATTCCAAAAAAGTATGTATAATTCTAATACGCATATATTAAAAATAGGAAATAGCATCTTTCATGTATATTAAGAAAGGCAAAAATCATCTCATATCATTCTGTTCTTGTTTCAAGAAAATCATTTGAACTGGGTATGGGGGTGCATGCCTGTAACCCCAGCTAATCAGGAGCCTGAGGCAGGAGGGTAACATATGTGAGACTTCCCTGCATAATTTAGCAGGTCTCTGCCTCAAAATAAAAAGGTCTGGGGATGCAGCTCAGCCATAGTGCAACCCCATCTTCAATCCCCAGTACCTAAAACAAAAGCAAAAAACCAACAACAAAACCATTTGAATATAAGCTTCTGTTTTGTGAAACACGTTTCATGTTCCAGCAGAGAACCCAGAGTAAGAGGGCGCAGTTCCTGCAAAAGAGCTGCCACCCTGCTTCTGCCCTCCTTTCCACCCTGCCCCCGGCCACAGATTCACACTCACACAGAGCGCTGAGCTGGGTTTTACAGCATAGATGTGAGTCTCTACCCTCCTCTCTTTCCTGGAGGTTGATCTCTGGCTTCCACTTCCCCACAGTATGGTGGCAGGAGGCTAAGTGTGTAGGGTGAGGCGACGGCCTCTGCTCTTGGTGCTTGGTGCCTGCCTGGAGAAGTCAAGTGATAGGTGTAAGCCTCCCAATGCAGTTAACAGCAGGACTCACCTCCCGGGATACTTCGAGCTCCCTGCACAGAGTGAGCTGGGCTTTTTTTTTTTTTTTTTTGTGGCCATTGTCCCTCATAATTTCACATGCCTTCTGACATTTTTTACAATTTTTTTTTTTTTTTTTTTTTTTTTGCGGAACTGGGCTTCACACTCATGACTTTGCACTTGCCAGGCAGGCACTTGTTTGACCACTCACTATCACTCCCTTCCCTGTTCTGTTCTTCATCAGATTTCCTTTCTGACTCTCTTGCCCCTATGCATCCCTGAGCCCGAGACCTCTGTCTTCAGCCCCTCCTCTCGAGGCTCCATGTCACTCCCTTATCATCACTTCTCTGTCTTGATTTTCCCCACCCATGCCTTGGGACTTCTCTCCTGGGGATCTGGCCTTCATATCCAGATGTCTTCCAGGAAGTTTCTCTCTTTTCTTTCTCTCTCTCCAACTTCTTTCTTCTCTCTCTTGAAACCATCCAGTAAATGGTGACTCATGATCATAAATATTTTGTAGATGAAATTATGCTTGCCCTTCCTGGATACCTTGAGCTCAGGGAAGTAGCTGGGAGGAAGTGCATTTTCACTCAGCCCAAGCCTGCCTTTGTGGCCTCTGTTTATCATTATAGTGTCTCAGTTACTTCTCTATTGTTGCTGGGATAAAATACCTGACATCTAAAATTAAGGAAAGAGCGCCTTCTTAGGCAGAGCACAGGGATCCGAAATTCAATACCTGGCACCACAAACCATGCCAGCCCCATTCCCGGGGCACACTGAGATTGTAACTGAGACCAGGTGTGGTGGTGTGTGCCTGTAATCCCAGCGCTTGGGAGGCTGTAAACAGGAGGATCATGACATGTCCAATCTACCTAGTGAGACCTTGTAGGCCCTGTTTTAAACACATTTAAAAAAATTAAGGAAAGAAAATTTTATTTAGCTCACAGTTTGTGAAGGTTTCAGCCCATAATCAGCTCGATCCAAGGGAGAGTGGCACATGGTAGAGGGCAGCTGTTCATGTCAGTGGAAAACAGCAAAACAGCTAGAACAAAAAGGGAGGAGCAGCGGCTGCGGCCAAGAGCAAGCCTCTCTCCTTTCCTTACAGTGCGTTCAGGCTGTCTGCCCCAGGGCAGGAATAGCGCTCACACCCATAATCCCAGTATTGGATCGTGAATTAATCACAAACTCTAGAAGACCACCCCAATGACTGCATGAGGCTTTTGGGGAACACCTAGACACAAACCATAGCATTCTGCCCCAGCCCCAGCCCCTGAAGACACATCCCATTATGCAAAAGACATTTTAGTCCTTCTTTCATGGTTTCGCCATCTTCCCGCTGTCTAGCCCCAAAGACTCCAAGCAATCCTGAGCTAGCTACTCAGTAATTCCCAGAAGTAGCGCTCCCATGTGAATAGTGCCTGGTCCTAGGAATCTCCATTATGGTTAGAGCTGGAGGTGGAATTCAGTGGCATTGATCAGTTGTCTGTTGCAGGTACAAAGTGCCTGACATATGCAACTAACAGGAGAAAAGCTTTATTCTGGCTCAGTTTCAGTCCAAGACAAAAATATCATGGTAGAGGGCAGAAGAGAGTGGCTCACCTAGGCAGGAAGCAGAGTGGAGGAAGAGCCAGAGAGCAAGGGGTCAGGGACCAGACATAGCCCCCAGGTCACAGCCCGTGAGCCACGCAGATAAACCCAGAAGTGTGCTATACTAATCTAGGCTCTCGCAAGTCAATCAGTTGATGAGATTTGTGCAGGGCCCTCTGTTTGATCCCCACCCAGCACTGCAAAACAAATGAACAAATCCCAAAATGCATCCAGCCTTTCTTTTAGCACTGCTGCTAGGCTAGCTTGCACCCATGACGGTTTTAAAAAAATTTGTTCAAAGTATTGCAAAATCTTCCTAAATGGTCTCTGTTTCCAGCTTTTCCCAATTCCAGTTCAACTCTCCACAAAGAGACTTAATGTTACTCCTTTATTTGCTCAGGGATTTGTAACAAAGAGGCAAACCAAGTCTGTGCCCGAGGATGTACCAGTGTTTCCTGGAACCTCGTCTCCCTGTTACCCAGCCACCGATCCCTGCGTGCCTCCTGCACTTTCTCCCCGTGCTCCTTCACCCCAGCTCTTCTACACGTCTAGAATCCTCCTCCCTCTTCCTGTGCCTCACCTATTATTCCCCCTGTTAAAATCCTGTGATTTTCTTAAGGATGTCTCAAAGGCAGCTCATGTGAATGCCCTGAAATGTGGCATTTTACCATATTCACTAACTGTCGCAGGCCCCCACTTTACCCACCCTCCCCATCTACCAAACAGCTCTGGTGACAGTAGCTTGGTTTGCAAATGTGTTCTAATATTTAAGCTGCCTGCAGCATTCAAGTAAGTGAAAAGAAACCCAGGTAAATATGGCCACAAAATGCTGTCACATTAGCTTCCCATTTAAACATAATTCAGATTTGATGAAGTAATTTTGATAGCATATCAAATTTTCTAAAAGGATTTTAAAAGTCTTCCAAATGCATCATTAAAGGAGTCCTTCCCAGTCAGTAAGTCTTGGTTCTGCAGAAAACCCTTTTGTCTAGTTCCTGCAAAGAGGTTGAGAGTAGAAAAATCAACGTAAGTGTTTAAAATGTATCAAGTGGAACCAGCACCCTTCAGTCACTGCTTTACATAAACTTGAAATAAAACCACATCAATATTTTGAATTGGCAATAGAATTAAATAGAGAGTTTGTTATGGCATGAAATCTTTTTTATATAAAGGATTTAAGTCATTTTGATTCTTACAAGGACCCCAAGACATCTGTTCAACTTTAAATCTGAAAGTAAATGTAAATAAGCATTTAAATTTCCATGTAAAAGGCAGTAGAAAGTGTGTTTATTGAGACACTTGTCTTACACTATAGACTTTAATTACTTAAGAGCAATGGTCTGTACCTAACAGTCTTCTAAGTGCCTTTCTTGATAATATTTGCATTTTTCCAAAACACCCTCCCCGCTCCATTTTAGTAGGTTTTTAGTGGAATAGAAGTGACTACAAGAGTTGGGCCATGTCAATTTCCGGACCCTCTTTAATGACACTGTATGAATATGTTTTATCAAGTCACATGCACAGTGTATTGAATGTGGTCATTAAGACCACTCAGAAAGCCAGGTCAGGACTAGGGACATAGCTTGATAAAAGTGCTTGCCTAGCATACTCAAGACCCTGAACCGGGCTTTGAGTCAGGTGACTCATGTATCATCTGATGAGGATGATTTTGAGAAGGAAAGGGACACAAGCTGGAAGAGATGCTGGAACAAGAGGAGCAAACTCAGGCCATCCTAGACAAGCAAGGACACAGGGTGACTCTGGGTTTGGGGCAGCTCTAAGCATCAAAGAGTCCAGCTTGGAAGGGAGGGCTGCCCCACCCAGTACCCAGAGGACGGTGGTTGCTCCAGAGCCCTCCTGGTCCCATCTGGGTACGTCCTTGTCTCTCCCAGGGGCAGCATGCTCTTTGCTGCGGAATCTCAGTTCTTTCTCTTCCTCCAGCCTGAATGCTCTTCCTCATTTGCCACCTATTCTCACACTCAGCTAGAGTTCCTGAAAGGACCTTCTGAGTATCTGGGCCCCGGAATTTGGTTTTTCAACCAGTCTTCTCTCACTTTTTGTCCCAAAGTTTTTGCTCTAGGTTATAGAATGTAAGCTAAAAACTCATTCTATTGAGTTGTCTGCTTTTAATCAATCCAGTGCCAGGACTTGGTGGCAGACTCTCTCTGTTGGTTACACCTTTGTCCTATCTGGATACCTTCTTTTTCTATGTTATATGCTTTGTCTCTTAGACAGACCTTATTGCATTCTCTTGAGAGCTGGTGCTTAAGTCACAGCAAATTAATGACAACAGAGAATGATCATAGCAGAGCTTCCACCTCTGGCTCTGCCTGTGGGTCATTATGTTTGATAACAGGACATTTTTTTCTTTTCTTTCTCTTTTTCTCTTCTTCCCTCATCACCCTTCTCCTTCTCCTTCCTGCTGAGGATGGAACCCAGAGCCTCACAAATGTCAGGCAAGCTCTCTTCCACTGAGCATCACCCCCAGCCTGTGCTAGATCTTCTTTTTTTTTTTTTTTTAATTTTTATTTGTTTGTTCATTTTTTTTCTTTTATGGCTGGCTCAGCCTGCCCTGGTGGTGGGGCTGGCGCAACATGTGGTGCTGGGGATCGAACCGCAGTCCTTGCAGTTGCCTGAGCTTTCCTAAGCAGGCACTTTAGACCACTGAACCATCTCACCTGCCCTGTGCTAGACCTTCTTAAGGAAGAAAGTGGGTGCAGACAGTGGTGTGATTTCCTCTAGAAAGTAAACAATGAGCTCTGGATACAAGCATATGTGTAACAATAGAGCCTGGAGTCAGCCTGTCTGGGTTCAATCCCAGCTCTGCTCCTCACTGGATCAGGACCTTCTACCTTGCCATGTCTTAGTTCTTATCCATAAATAGGGATAATAATCGTTTCCTGAGTCTTCTTCCCTTCACTTAACCTGCAGGCCTCATGCTGAGCAGTCCCAGCAGTGGGCATTACAGACAGGTAGGTACTGAGCCAGCTGCAGCGTGGACGTGTCCTACTGCTCAGGGCAGCTCCCTCAGGCCAATTCAGAGCAGATGACATTTTCAAAAGTTTGAATTTCTGGAGTCTCATCAGTACAAGAACAAACGTACTCTTCAAGAGAAGAAAACAGTCCACCTTTAACAGCACAGCCACAATTCCAGCTCTAATCCAAGTTGGCAAGATGGGCAAAAGAACAGGAAAAGTCTCCTGGAGGGAGACAAAGGCATTCATGGATACTGAGAAGGCAAGAGCCCAGTCTTGGATTTGGGGAGCCAAGATTCATTAGAAGGTGATAAGAGGGCCAGCCAGATAGCTCAATGGACGAAAGCACCTGCTGAGATAGGTGCAGCAACCGGGGTTGGATCCCTGGCATGCCATGCCAGCCCCGTTCCCGGGGTGTGCTGAGATGGAGACTGGGCATGGTGGTACATGCCTATAATCTCAGTGCTTGGAAGGTTGAAAGCAGAAGGATCACTATGAGTCCAATCTGTGTAGTGAGAACCTGTAGACCTTGTACTAAATACATTTTTTAAAAGGTGTCAAGAATGTTTGAGATCTTGGGGCTGGGGAGATAGCTCGGTAGAATAAGTGCTTACTTGGCAAGCACAAGGGCCTGAGATCAATCCCCAGTTCTGAAAAAAAAAAAAGAATGTT
>PVKN010014151.1:0-19396 GCA_004027915.1 Capromys pilorides | reverse complement strand
TTGTAATTTTGAATTCGGGTATCACTAAGTTACTTAGGTTGGTCATGAAATTGTGATTTTCCTGCCTTAGCCTCCCAGAGTGCTAGGAATATAGGTGTGCACAACTTTGGCCAACTAAGAAAGTTCTTATTTAATGTCCAAAATAATGAGATTTCCTTTACTGAAATATTTGGACAAAAAGAACCTTACTAGTGCTATAAGGGTGCTATAACCAATAGCAAATAGCACTTTCAGGAAAAATTTACTAATACATGAGATAATTTTGAGACTAGGTAGTTTGAGGGCTGAAGATAAAGCTCAGCGTTTGAGTGCTTGCTGGCATGCAGGTACTTCTGGGGTTTCATGCCTAGCATGGCGAAGAAGAAAAAATGTTAAGGGAACCAGATGTATAATTGCATCTACTGAAGAGGCTGAGGTAGGAGGATTGCAAGTTCAAAGCTACCTGGGCAGTTTTGCAAGATCCTTTCTCACAATTTTTTCGAGAAGGCAGTTTTTGCTCATTATGTAAATGCCTTATCTTGGAATGTTTTGCCTTAAGTTTTAAACTGAACACATTTATTGGGTACTTTATATTTGCAGGTTTTATAAAAAAAATCTTTGTTTCAGAAAAAGTATAAATAAATAAAAGGTCATGGTATTATATTTGACATAATATCTGTCTATTGATAAGAATTTTATTAACTATTTGAATTTTAGAATTTTAGAAAGCATAATTATCTATGATTTTGAATAGTTTCTTGAATTAAGAAACCCATCTTAAATAGGTTTATAATGTTTATGTCGAATTAGTGGTTTATGTTGTGGTAGTTTTTTGCTTGTTTGCTTTTGTTGGATTGCACTGATGGCCTTTACACTGAGCTACATCCTACCCTTGTTTTTACTCTGAGGCAGGGTCTTGGTAAGTCACTAAGTTGCTCTGTCAGACCTTGAACCTGCCACCCTTCCACCTCAGCCTCTGAGTGCTGAGATTACAGGCATATGCTGTCAGGCCCAGCTGGTTGCATCCTAAAGACTTTTAAATAGTTTGATGTTCCTAGTTTATAACAGTGTAGTAATTTCTATAAAGAAGACATTTCTATTTTCCAGGAGCCAGATTTTATTGATGACATAGAAGAAAAAACTCCTATTAGCAATGAAGTAGAAATGGAGTCAGAGGAGCAGATTGCAGAAAGAAAAAGGAAGATGGTAAGTAGGGAGGCCAGTAGTTGCTTTATGCTCAGTTGGACTGAAGGCAGCCAGCATGCTGTGGAGTAATTTTATTTGGCTTTATCATTACCATTTAAGTAAATTCTACTGATCTTTTGTATTTTACTGGTATTCACTAGACATTTCAGAATGTATGACATTTTAGAAGTAATTTTATTAACACTTTTGAATTTGCAAACTATTAATAAATCTTAATACCACTACAATTACTGTTCATAATGTCTCTCATTAGCTGAATGTGCCCTTTTTTCTTTAAGATTTGATGTAAAACAAAAATAACTTTAAACCTTATTATAGCACCAAATAAATGGCTTATGTAAAGCCAAAACAAAGAATATCACTGGTTGATAGGTACTATTTCTGTATTCTTATACTGTTATCATAAAACATAAAGAGTTTTCATTAAATAAATTTAAGCAGGTCATGGTAGCACACACCTGTAATCCTAGTGTTTGGGAGGCTGAGGCAGGCGTGTCACTGCGAGTTTGTACGTAGTGAGGCCCTATCTCAAAAAAACAAAAAAACAAACAAACAAAAAAAACCCAAAAAAGCAGTAACAAAAAAGTAAGTTTAAAATTTATAGCTCTCGTATTACTTGTCAGTGTAAAAATGAGATGAGAAATTTCCTCACAAAACAATGGCAATTATCATTCTCAGTGTAGTACCAAGGCCAGTTAAAAGGTCCTACTGTGCTTTGTTGATGTGAAGGTGACTTGTTCTGTGTTCACACAGTAGTTTCAGTAAAATTGTGTTCTATTAAAGTTTTATGACTATGGAGCTACTTTTAAATGTTTTTATACTCATTTAGCATATTCTAAGATGGCTGTGAAACTGGAAATTTCACTTGTGGTAATAAAAAGTGGGTAATTTTAAGTGTAAATGTTTATAATTTTGTATTTTGAAAGGATAGGAAACAAGACTTTTAAAAATGTTTCTTTCGTTTCTTGATCCAGCGCCCTTAAAGTTATTGCGCTCTGTTTCTAATTGGTGTCATTTGATGTTATAGAATTTTTGGAGGTAATTAAGCTGAATGCAGAGCACACATGCTGGAATTCCTAAGCAATTAGTATTTTTCTCTCTCAGATACTAGTATTTGCTTTTTAAAATGAATCTTTTATGTTTCTGATTTTTGCCATTATTTTATGTTTGTCTTTTTGAGACGGTCTAACTATATAGTTGTTTGGCCTCAAATTCACAGCAATTTCTCCTGTCTCAGCCTCCCAAGTACTAGAATTACATGTGTAGACCCTCATACCTCATGCAGTTTGCAAATTAGTTGTCAAACTAATTTTTCTCCTGTGGCAAGCAGACTTCTAAACTATTACAGATTGTAGTGATATAAGCAATCACGTATATTTTCAAGATTTGGATAAGAGGACTCAGGAATACCTCCTGCCTATATAAACTCCCCATAATCTCCATATTCAAATGTATTTCAGTCTATTGTTTGTAGAATAAGGGATTGATCTAATTTTTGCCTATATAAAATACAGTTTTCATATAACATCTAACATCTTGCTGTTTCCAAAACTTGCATCAGTGAAATTATGTAATTTGTTTCTTGGTTTCATTCTTTTTAAAAAGAATGAATGGTAAGACAATGTCTCTGTCTTCAAAGATATTTAAAAAAATAATTCAGCAAGAAGTATACAGGAGATATTAAATGATAGGTAACAAGCTGAGGGGTATCATTTATATGAGGTGCCATTTTATTAATTCTGGGTGATACCTGTGATGGACCTGCTAAGTAGGTTTACACAAGTCTACTTTAACAAGTTGTGTGGAATTGGATTTGCACTGATTTCTCTAGGAGAAAGTCCAGACAGAGGTATAAATGTGACAGATTATTTGTGGCCGAGGATGATAGGCTATATTCGGGACAGTGTTATGTGGATAAGAGGATAAGGCTGGTCATATAAGTTATGGTTGCTGTATATGAATACTTGTGATTTTTTTTTTTTTTGGTCATAACTGGGGATTGAACTCAGGTCCTTGCACTTACCAGGCAAGTGCTTATTCTACTAAGGTATCACGCCAGCCTCTGTGAATGAATTTTTCATTGGAAGAATATTAATTCATTATGTAACCAGGAGGGAAAAGCCTCTTTCATTCTCAGTTCCATTTCTCCCCACCTCCTTTGGTCCTTGAGATGTTTAATAACATTTTCTTTTTTATCATCCATTAATTAGCTTGTCATGTGGGCTAAGTTGTGTGATCAGATGCTGGTTACTATAAGTCTCCTTTTCCCTGGGAAGAGGTACTTCTTTGACAGTGAGTCTGAATAGGTGTCAGAGGCCTTTGAGCCCGTGTAAGGTGTGGCACTGGAAATACACTAGGCTGCCTGTGCTCATCTGATTTCAAAGCCAGGGCCCTGCCGGTAGACCTGCTTGGGACGTGTTAGTTGTGGCGGGTGATTTCAGCCAATCTTGTCAAAGAGCATATATGGAAGGTTAGATCCTGGGGAGCATACCACTAATCAGTGATCCTTGTAAAAATAGCAAAGTTTTGAAATATTTGTATTAATTTTTTTCTCCCGTTTATAATCATATGAAAAGAAAATCCTTTATAGTATCTGCTCTTTTTTATTTTATTTTTATGTATTTGGTACAGGGTCCCACTATGCAGCTCGTACTCCTACATGATCCTCCTGTTTTCAGCCTCCCCAGCACTGGTATTACAGGCATGTGCCACCACGTGTTAATTTATTTCTGAAATACTTTTCTGTAATCAACACACCTTGAGAGTATGCTTGGTGATTCTTCATAGCCTGTTGTATTCAGATTATTTAAATTGCAAGCCTATGGAAGTTGGTTCAGGGTGATCTTCACATTTAAAGGACAGAAATGTGCCAAACATAGGATATTAATGTTAGTCACCCAGTGGATCCCCGTGGCAGTCAGATTAATTAATCTTAATTCTAGATTAGCCTAGAATTAATTTTGTGTTACTGGAACTTAAACTGCCTGAGGTAAAGTATTTGTAATTTGTCACAGCCCTGCATCTAGGAGGGCAAAGTGCTTAGTAAACCAGCTAAATATTCATGGCAGCCACTGAGGTAAAGTTAGGTAAATGAAGTTTCCTCATAGTCTAAGAAGTCTTGCCCAAGACAAGTCAGAATTTTTCACAAGTCTCAGTCCTTGTCCTTCACACCAAGAAGAGCTGCATAGAAATCTAAACTGACATGTTACACAAAAAAGCACTCTTTGGAAAGTTGAGGGTAGTAAACACTGTACTCATTTCTCAGTCTCTGAGACTTCTGTGTATTAGCTTCTCACTGTTCAGACAGGACACCCAGCCACCATAGTTTAGAGGAGAGGTTTTACTTGCTCCCAGTTCCAGTCCCTGATCTGGCTCTGAGCAAGGACAGCATGCAGAAGGGCCTGGCACTTGGAAGCAGAGTGAGAAGAGTCCCAGATGTACACTCCAAGGTCATGCCAAAGCCAGTCAAGTTGACTGGCTAATCGCTACACCATTTATGCATCAAAACTCTTTGAGATTTGCTGTTGGGCAGTATTTCCTAAACCTGTACACCTTTGACAGTGTGTGGGTTTTCCATCTAGTGGTTGACATATTCCAGGAAAACATGATTATTCAGAATCTATGCTGCTATTTTGTGCCTTTAAGAAGTGACTCATTTTAGAAATCACTGTTGAAAATGCGGAGTGCCCCTGCCACCGGTGCCAGGGGTGAAACCTAAGGCCTTCACAGAAGCTGCAGTCTCAGCCCTTTAGAGCTTACGGGCTAGGTCCAAGCTCCTGATTCACATGCTGTGACTCAGACTTAATGCAGGACACAGACATTGACAAGGTTGACCTACGGTGGCTGTCCACAGAGTCAGATGGAGAAAAGCAGTGTCCCATCTGCACGCATCTGCATCAGGAGGTGGAAGGACCTGCAGGGAAGACTGAGGGGCCTGCACCAGAGGCCGCGGGGGCTGTGCTAGAAGCTTAAGAGGCTGTGGCAGCAGGCTGAGAAGGCCATGCAGAAGCTGAAAGCCAGGAGACACAGCCCAAGGCCAAGGCGAAGACAGTTCCTCCAAGGAGCTCAGCTGGAGCACTGTGAGGAAAATTATATACAACGAAGTTCTTCCAAGGAAAATCAGCTGAAATCCTTCCCTCCTGTTCTTTTTATCATCCTTAAAGTGGGTCTTCCATGCCGAGCTACGCTGAGCTCAGCTGGCGGTCCCTATGCAAGTAGATAGTTTACCATCATAGAAGGGGCTCTCAATAAGCTGTGCAGGCTGGGCTTGAATTAATATTTTTGCCTCAGCTTCCTGGAGGGCTGGGATTACAGATGTGATCCATGTATGACTATAGTTTTAATGTAGTAAAATATGAGAGAGGGTACATTTGTTGCCAGAAGTCATCAGGACAGGACATGATGGAATCACTGAACTCCATGTTCTCCTTTTTATATCTTTCAATTGATGTTGATAGTTATCATAGATTAGGAATTGTAAAGATCAATAGTTCCTAACACAGTAAAAGGGGACGTTTGTTTTTATAGGCATTCTGTGCAAATGAGAATGCTCAAGCATTCTGCTTTAGTTACTGTGCAATAGATTTGAGATGTCCCAACCCCTCCTTCAGTGCTTCCAGTTCTGCGTCTTCACGTAGCAGTGACCCCCAGCTTATATAACATACCATGGTTCTCAAGAGAAGTGCTGTCTGCACAGTCACCAGTGTTGGGTGGGAGTGCAGGCAAAACAGGCTGGGTGTGCCAGTGTGGCAAGTGACGGACACAGATCCCACCCAAGCCATACATGCAGCTTTCCACAGCTTGCATTAGTAACCAGGCATTTTATAACCCTAAGATTCACTATCATCCTGTGACAGCAGTTGGAAAGGGTACGGGAAGTTTAAGGAATCCTTTTAATTTCCGTACTACAAGACTATAGAGTAGGGTAACTTGTTTTCTGTACACTGTTTATTTCTGGTATTCGTATTTTCAGACCACAGACACTTGAAAGAGGAAAGCAAAACTGCAGGTGCGAGGAGGCTGCTGCTGCTGGCTGAGCGGAGGCCTGGCGTGGCCTGCTGAAGCCTCAGAGGGTGCTCAGCGCCTGCTTCCTACTTGACAGCACACAGAAGAGCAGTTCCAGGATCCCAGATACCTTTCTTCCTCTTTTACACCACCCCAAATTTCCCTATAAAGCTCCCTGACAGCATCCACACATTCAGAGGCTTATTTTTAGCACATTAAATTATCAGGCACATTTTTGGAGCTAAATTACAATGTCTACTTGACAAAGTGTGGTTTTTTTGGTTGCTATATTATATAACATACTAATTCATATTCTTTGTTATATAATCTTGAACTGCATCATGCTGGTTTCCCTGTCTTTTAGAACTTAGACAACAATTTGTGTCTGTTCCAAAAATTGAAAATACAAGTTTTTACTACCATGTTTTTATTCTTTGAAGTACACAGCTAGAATAAAGATTCTCAAAATATCCATACCTCAGCAAATGGTATTATGAAGCAGACTCTTGTTCTTCAGCTTATAGGAAATTGTAGTACTCTGTGTTTACTGTTAAGAAACCATAACTGAAAAAGGACATTGTAATAATGCACAGTGAGTCACAAAGGAGACCCACCTACTTCAGTGTAACATCAACACTCCAGCATGGACAGTGTATGAGAAGCTTCACAGGTATCTGTTTCCGTATCTGGGTCTGTCACCTTCCCAGTTGACACATAATAAAGGACTTGGGCTTGCAATGAGTCAGTAGTGAGTATGGAAGTCACACTGTAACCCTGTGGATGCTCTAAACTTCATCAAGCAGTCTGCAGTTACCTTGGTCCTTAAATACTATTATCTAGTTATATGTGAAATAATGTTAGGCTGTAAGATGTGCAGTTGCCTTGTTTGTTTTGGTCTTTTTTTAGTTTTTATTTATTTATTTTTGGTTGAATTATTTTTAAGGGAGGTTGATGTTTTATTTTTGGTGCTGAGGACCGAACCCGGAGTTTTCAGCTTGCCAGGCAAGCATTCTACCACTGAGCCAAATCCCCAGCCCCTAGGCTATAAGATGAACGTAAAAGTTGAATTATAGAACCTTAAGGAATTTCAGAGTTGCTTAAGTGTACAAATAATTGTTATCCATGTAGAAAACCAGCATGTGGTTGAACATGGTAGGGAACACCAGCAACCGGGAGGTTGAGGTGGGTGGATCACCATGAGCTTGAGGCCAGCCTCAGCACCTAGTGAATTAGCCTGAACCATGGTAAGACCCTAGCTCAAGAAAAACAAAACAAAAAAAACCAACAAAAACAAAACTAGGCATGTTTATATTTCCAAGCTAGGATAAAGCTACTAGGAAATCTGTTTGGTGCCCTCAGCTTTATTCCTGAACAATTAAGAGCTGTAGTGGTAGAGGAAGACTGGCCCTCCATTATGCTTCAGCAGGATGGCAGGTGTGCGCTTGTGAACTGGAAAGCGGCACCCATGGGGAGTCATTTGGGACCATGTATATCACCTACGGCTCCACCTTTGACAGTCACTTCTGATACAGGGACTTAGGTTACAGCATGGGACTGCTTTTCTTTTTAAAATCCTGACCAATTCTGAAGATCGGGAGCTATCTGTAAATGATTACTTTTGCATTAACTGGCAGTTGTACTATTTACAGGGGAATCCTATTTTTATTTGAATGAATTTGGATCTTTTTATAATTTACCTGAGCTTTATTCTCCCAAGCAAAACAAGGGAAGTTGTCAGAAAATTTTTCCCGGCATAAATTTCTAAGTGTTTTAGAAAATCCAGGATAGTCTCTTTTATACAAAGTATTTGTAAGGCAAATTTTTTTTTCTGGGAAAATATAATTTTCCTATGATTTTAAAGTATTTTTGAGGTATCCACAGTAATCCTCTTCAACATTATTCCACAGGTGAAGCAGCTGTGAAAGTGAACTATTTGTATTTATTTATTTATTTATTTATTTATTTATTTATTTATTTGCTTGTTTCTTTCTTTCTTTATTTATTTTATGGCTGGCTCAGCCTGCCTTGGTGGTCGGGGCTGGTGCAGCATGTGGTGCCGGGGATCGAACCGCAGTCCCTGCAGTTGCCTGAGCTTTCCTAAGCAGGCGCTTTAGACCACTAAACCATCTTGCTGGCCCCGAAAGTGAACTATTTGTTATACTTAGGATTTCTAACTTTAGTGTTAGAAACACGCCAATACCCACTCATAGTTTTTACAGAAAGCTACATGATACGAAAGGGTCAAATCAGTGATTTAAAAGACCAGGGCCAAGAAATTCCTAAGAATTCAGCTTTAAAGTGTCCAGCTGCATTGCCTTGAACGAGCATCTTTTGACTGTGCTGTGTTTGAAGTGTCTGATGACCCTTCCTAGACAGGGAGAGCTACTGCAGAAGTAGACACATAAACAATCTGACCTCACCAAACCTCTGTTTTCTTGTCTGTGAAATAACAGTGAGGATAACCCATTTTGTGTCACCTTGGCAGGATGGCAGTTTGCTATAATAAATTAGATGCTCTACTGATATCCTACTTTATTCCTTTATTGAGTATGACAAAGAAAAATACAGGAAAGCATAAGCAACCAGTCATTTGCAAAGTGTGGGTGTCCTAGTGCGTGCACCTCAGTGCCGATGGCTAGATAAGAGGGATACTGACAGGAGTGTGTGTGGCAGCCAGACCTGGAGTTTCTGGTCTTTTTTCCCCATGGAAATGATAATGGAGGAAAGGCAAGTGGATCTGATCCTCCCTAGTTCATTTGTGAACTGGACAGGGCGGGTGCACTCGCTGTTCTGTTAGATGCTGTAGCATTCACTGGGTGGGCTGCGCCTGGCTGAGGCTCTGGGTCTTGCTCTTGATGCTGGAGGGGACCTTTGCTGTTCCCTAAGGGCTGTTCTGAAGCGCCAGTGTGAAAAATGGAGAGAAGGTAGAGGGATGCCTTAAAGATGAGGGGCCATGAGAGCTAGAGAAGAAGCAACAGTCAACTTGTGGGATGCCATTTTCTAAGTACCATCTAAAAAGCTCAGACATGTTGTTTGAACTTAGTAACAATCTAGTGATGTGTAAATATTATTATCCTATCTTAGCATCTTAGAAAGGTTAACCTGTTTAGGGTCACAGAGATCCTGGTAAAGTCATAACTTGAACCCAAGACTTTACCTACCCCAGAACCATCTTGATACAATGTACCAATAATCTGTTGCCGCCTCTGAACATGTCATGCTTAAGAATTTATAATTTTTAGTAAAAGATCGGCTTCTGTATTAAGACATTTTTGAAAAAAAAAATTTTTTTTTTGAATTTGGTAAAACAAGGTAGATATTGAGGCTTTTAAAAAACCATCATTAACAATCAGCCAAGCTTTCCTTTCATGAATAGATTTATAATAAAAGGCTGTACAGAAATGTTTGGGACGCTTAGAGATCTTGAATATCAATGCACCCCCACCCTTTTTTTTTCTTTTACCAGCCACAGAGTTACTTTGTTAATATCCTACAATTCTTTTTCAAATTTGAATTTTTACTTCAAAGCAATGATATTATGCCTCTTAAAACTTTTGTAGACTAGAGAAGAAAGGAAAATGGAAGCAATTTTGCAAGCTTTTGCCAGACTTGAAAAAAGAGAAAAGAGAAGAGAACAAGCTTTGGAAAGGATCAGCACAGCCAAGACAGAAGTTAAAGCTGAATGTAAAGATGCCCAGATGGCCAGCGATGCCGAGGTCAATCAGGTAACCCTATTCAGATCAATTTTCATTTTCCAAAACACCTTCAAATAAAACTTCCACACATAATTTAGTTACATCTATAAGAAATTTAGACTATGGCTGAGATTAGACTTGCATAGCATTTTTAAACCCTATGGGAGATTTAGATTTAAATCATAGAACCACACTGTGATTTTTGTGGCAAGTGGGAAATGTTTCATTATGCCAGTTTATCATCAGAACTTGTATATTTGGAAAGCTTTTGAAGTAGGTTAGTGCTATTGAATTTCATCCTACATAAACGTGATTGCAAGTTCCATTGTGTTGTTCTTTAAATTAGGAACAAGCAAAGGAAGAAACTGCTAACAAGCCAACACCTGCCAAAGTCAATAGAACTAAACAGAGAAAAAGCTTTTCTCGCAGTAGGACTCACATTGGACAGCAGCGCCGGAGACACAGAACGGTCAGCATGTGCTCTGATATCCAGCCATCTTCTCCCGACATTGAGGTCACATCCCAACCAAATGATGTTGAAAATACCGTGCTGGTAATAGAACCAGAGACTGAAACTGCAGTAGCAGAAATAATTACTGAAACTGAAGTTCCAGCACTTAATAAATGTCCTATGAAGTACCCCAAAACAAAGAAGGTATGATTCTTAAGGAATAGAACTGTTTTTCAACAAATGTCTTATATCAGTTAATTTTAAAAATTCAGTTTGTCACATTTTTTAACAAACTAAATGGGGCATCATTTTTATACTTACAGGTGTTTTTTTTTAAAAATACCAGAACTGTAAAGTCACATTATGGTAAAGATAAATATATTAAGACTTTTATGCTGCAGTTCATCATTTCTTTAATTACACTGGGGTTTTTTGGAATTGAACAGGTAGATAGGAATTGACTTTGTGCTTGCCAGGCAGGCACTGTGCCTGCTGAGCTACCTGCCCACCTTTGATTTCTTTTAAGCGTTCCCATTCTGTGTACAAACACCATGCTCCCATCCTTCCACAACTGTTTTCTATGCACTGCCCCTCCTCTTCCTTTCACCGGTGTTCGGAACTGAACACAGGCCTAGGAGCATCTAGGCACATGCTCCTCCTGCAGACATTTCTCTCTTATCATTTGTGGTTTTTTTTAGAATTCCCACTGTGTAGATAGGTAAGAACCAAATGTGAAAAAACTGCTGATTTCAGTAAATGTACCTAAAAATGTATTTCAACATAGACATTTTTGAATAAATTACTAAAAAAAATCATTGGAAACCTATCAGATTTAATGAAGATCTTTTGGGAAGGAGTTTACTGAGTTAAAACTACTTGGGCTTTTCAGCTCAGAAATAGCAGGATACCTTATATGAAGCTGCTGCCTTTTGTTCTAATACAGCATGCTGATTAGACCAGAGGTATCGTAACTATCAGGCTCCATAAGGAGGGACTGGGTCATAAATAGATCCTGCCCTAACGTTTTTATAATAAGTACCTTGAAACTTCATTTGTTTTGTTTGTTCTTCTACCTAATTTAGTACTTTATAAGCAGATTGCTAAAACAATGCAGAATATATATTTTAATGGTATAAATTAAATAACTTAATTTGCCTGAGAGCCATGGGTTTAGAAAGACCTAACCAGTTGTGCCTTGTAGTCAGCTTAGCTCGCCCTGGGGTGGGGCTGGTGCAGCTTGTATGTCAGAGATTGAACTGTAGTCCCTGTGCTTGCCTAAGCAGGCACTTTAGTCTGCTGAGCTATCTCACCAGCCTGTGTATGTTAAGCAAGCCAGTACTTGCCTGTAATGCTGTTTTGGCTCAGCTTGAAGAGATAAAATTTCAACTTCTGAGATAAGGAAAAATCTTATGTTTATTTTTTTTAAATTTTTATTTGTTTATTTGTTTGTTTGTTCGTTTTATTTTATGGCTGGCTCAGCCTGCCCTGGTGGTGGGGCTGGCGCAGCATGGGGTGCCGGGGATCGAACCGCAGTCCCTACAGTTGCCTGAGCTTTCCTAAGCAGGCGCATTAGACCACTGAACCATCTCACCGGCCCAAAACTCGTGTTTAAAGACATGAAACTACTTTCTCAGTTATAAATACATAAACTCTGCATTTAATTATTAAATGATGAGATTATTCCTTTGTGCCTAGACCACCTCCTCCCAGCAGAAAATGGAGGTTCTTACATCCTGTCTTCTTTCCCTGCAGGTTTTGCTTGTGGCATTTTAAACAACATAGTATTTCTCAATATTCATAGTAGGCCAGGTTATTGCGATTCTCTCTAACCATAGCACTTACTTGGGGACAGAAATTACGGGTTTAACTTACACAGGCTCTTAACACTGAGCTTCATCTAGCTCTGTTTAACTTTTTCACTGTCATAATTTTACTTGCAGTGCTAGGTCCCATTATCCCTTTACAGGTAAAATCGAGATGCAGAAAAGTTACATAATGTTCTTACATTTAGTGTTTAAGTGGCAAAGCCACGATCTACTCTAATTTTGGTTGCAGATTCCATGTGCTTTACCCCCACATATTGCTTGTCCTCCAAAGTGCATGCACATCAGAAAAGGTTCTATAAGATGTTTAATCTATTTATCAAAACAGGATAGGCAAAGTATTATACTTTGTTAATGTGTCTGTTTCTCTACATTGTGTGTGTGTGTGTCTGAGAGCAAATACACATGTACTTTTTGTACAGTTTACATTTCTCATGAAATTAAAAGGATCTTATTTGATTACTAAGCATATAGATTGCAAGGCAAAAGGAAAACTTTTTTTTTAAATTAGTTCTTTGTAATTGAGCAATCATTAACCTTTATGATAACATATATTCATATCATTAGGTTGAATTATGCATGTTGTAGACCAAGGAATGAAATTAAAAAGACTTAAATTTTTAAAGCATAGCTCAAGTGTTTTAAACCTCTTCAATCAGGAATTGTCAGCGCTGACAGTTTTATGTTTTGTTCACATACAGGATTTGTATTGACTAATCTCTGATTTTGAGAGGCACTTTGGACTGCTAAAATCAGATTTTCTCTAGTTGACCAATTTATACATAGAAAACAGAAACAAGCCTAAATTTAGGGTTTGTGATATTTTATAACTTTTGTTAATTAGAATGTTGTATAAGAGAATTTATGCAGTGATATACACAGTGATGCAGTCTTCTTTTCTCTAGCACCTGGTCAGTGAATGGTTAAGTGAGAAGAATGAGAAGACAGGGAAACCTTCAGACAGCCTTTCGGAAAGGCCTCTGCGCATAACTACAGATCCAGAAGTGTTAGCTACACAGCTCAACTCTCTGCCGGGCCTCACATACAGCCCCCATGTATACTCCACTCCCAAGCATTACATTAGGTTTACTTCACCATTCCTTTCAGAAAAAAGGAGAAAGAAAGAACCTACTGACAACGCTTGTGGCTCATGTAAAAAGGTAAATGTTTCTTTGGATATTAAGAATCTGGGATGAACTGAATGTCAGTCAGTCTCATTCCTTGCAAAAAAATGTTTTTGAAATCAGCTCTACATTTAAGATAATGATTAGCTAATTCGTTACTATTCATTTACTTTTCTGTCTTATTCAGCGATGGTTGAAACAGGCTCTGGAAGAAGAAAATTCAGCAATTTTACATAGATTCAACTCACCCTGTCAAGAAAGATCCAGAAGTCCTACAGTCAATGGAGAAAATAGAAGCCCACTACTATTAAATGATGGCTGTTCCCTTCCAGGTAGGATTTATTTTCAGTGCTCTTCTAGCATGAGCAGTGTGGCAGAGTCTGTAACGGCACAGTCTAGTGAATGCTGTCAGCTCCACAGAAAAAGCACACTGTTAGATGCATTTTGTCATTTCTGTTCTCCAGACCCTGTCTCCAAGATAAGGCATAAAACCCTTAATTTCTGATTCAGTATACTTTGGGGATTATGGTTAAATCTTTAAGGCCTAGTTTTGGCTTTTGGGGTGGCTGTTTTCAAACAGATTCTGAAGGTCTCTTAGATAAATCATTTGCAGTAAGATTAATACTGTGCTATAGTCACTTGTAAGATGTCCTCGAAACCTCTAGGTCTTATAGCTCTTCAGACAAGGTAGTCCTTGCTAATAAAAGATTGATGTGGAAATGGGTCCATGTTAATTCTATTTTAAAAACTATAGTTACAATTTTAAAAATTCTGTTTTGGGATAAAAGTAATCATAATTACTATATAGTATTATCTTTCAGAACATCACATTTCCAAAATGTTAACAGATTATAGCAAATACCAACAGGATAATTTCTTATAGATTATTATTTTGCCAACAGATTTAACAACACCACTAAAAAAACGAAGACTTTATCAATTGCTAGATTCTGTTTACTCAGAAACCTCCACACCTACTCCTTCACCGTATGCCACACCAACTCATGCAGACATTACTCCTACGGACCCATCATTTGCCACTCCTCCACGGGTAAAGTCAGATGATGAAAGCTGTAGAAACGGTTACAAACCCATATATTCACCAGTCACCCCGGTAACCCCGGGCACACCAGGAAACACCATGCACTTTGAGGTGAGAAATTTGAATGAGAAAAATGTTTCAGTCCACATAGATGGGGAACGAGTGTGCTAAGAAATGAAATGGAAACTAGACACATACACTTATGTGAATCTAAACATTTTTTAAAACCTTTAATTATAGTTATTAATAACCATGTGTATCAAATTGACTTCTGAGCATATGTCTTATTTGCCATCTTTTGGTTCATGAACCTGACAGTTGGGTGTTCATGCCATTGTGTGAGAGAACATCAGGACTTTGGTCTGTTTAGTGTGGGGAACCAAATAATCTTATTTGGGAAATGGAAAGAAAATAGGAAAAAGCCTAAAACCAGTGTGTGTAGTTTTGCAAGTTCATTTAAAAAAATTTCATAGATTTTTACTATGTATTTTAATTTCCAATTTTGATTATTCCTTTTATATAGAATATTTCTTCCCCAGAAAGTTCTCCAGAAATAAAGAGGCGCACTTACAGTCAAGAGGTAAGGAGCTGATAAAAAAGTAAAACTGCTGATTTTTCCCCATTATCAGTATTTTGCTTAGATTTTTAAGTCAACAGTCTCAAGATGTCATTGTGTGTGTGTGTGTGTGTGTGTCTTCAATTCTGTAAACAGGGATATGACAGACCTTCAACCCTGTTAACATTGGGGCCTTTCAGAAATTCCAGCTTAACAGAGCTGGGCCTGCAAGAAATAAAGACTGTTGGTTACGCCAGCCCACGGGGCAGGGCTGAGGCCGTGAGGCCAGGCCTCGGCGAGAAGGACCCTGCGTCGGATCTCCACCTGGGGCTGGATGCAGGGGAGCCAGCTGCCATGCTGAAAACCATGGAGGCGCCTGCTCACGATAGGCCTGAGCCCTCCGGCCCAGTGGACTCCACCCAGCCAGGACGGGGCACACTGTACTCGTCCTGGGTGAAGAGTCCCGACAGAAGTGGCATGAGCTTCTCCATGAATTCCAACCTCAGGGACCTGACACCCTCGCACCAGTTGGAGGTTGGTGGAGGCTTCCGAGTAAGTGAGTCAAAGTGCCTGATGCAGGAGGACGCAAGAGCCGTGTTCATGGACACAGCTGTGTTCTGTTCCTCTGAAGATGGGCTTGTCTCTGGCTTTGGACGGACTGGTCACGACAGTTTGATCGATGGGAGTTGCACACCTCAGAATCCACCACAGAAGAAAAAGGTTACAAATTTAACAATTGATAGTCCTGTTTTGTTTTGTTTTTTTCCCTTTATACACGGTTTGAGGGTTAATTCATAGTTAGAAAAATGTATTATGTAAAGGCATTAATTCAGGATAAAGTTTTTATGTGCACATTTTAAAGCCTCTTGTATTTAATTAGCAAAACATCCTAGTAATACAGAAAGACCTTATAGGGCATATGGTTTGAGAGATAGAAACCTCAAGATTTATTTTGTCAAATGACTTAACTATTAAAAGCAAGCAAAATCACCTCCTAACCAAAAAAAAAAAGAGGCAGTTAGTCTTGTATCCCAAAGTTAACTGAAAAGGCTGCATTGTGGAGGACAAGCACCCCTCAGCATCCTGTGCAGGTCCCCTTAGCTCTTGGCGGGCAGCAGAACATGTGGGGCCGTGGGCGGCCAGCAAAGTGCAGTGCGAGGCGAGCAGCAGTCCCCACAGAGACAGTACTTAGGGTGCCTTACTGTGGAGGGAGGAGCAGATGCAGCACTTATTTGTTAATAGGCTGATTGCTTTATAAGTCGAAGAATTGTAGTGATGTGTGCTTTTAATTTTTATAACAGAGTCCAGTTGGCAACTATGTGGGAAGCAATGTAGTATAGTGGAAAGAGCACGGGCTTTCAAGTAAGACCTAGGTTCGAATCCCGGCTCCAACACTCACCAGCTGTGTGACCTTGAGTGAGTGAGTTACTCAATTTCCTCCTCTGTAAATGGGGATGATTATATATAATACCTATTGCATAGGGTTGTTGTGAGGATTATATGAGATAATGTTATGTAAATCCTCTAAGTATAATGCCTGGCATTTTGGAGGCATTTGATAATTGTTAATTACTTATTGGAAATCAAATTATTTTATGTAATTTTAAAAATGTAAATATTAGTAATTCTCTTTAGAAAAAAAACTGGTTCTGACCTATAAGTGAAGAATAAAAGGCTTTTTTCTGTCTTGCTCAAGGTCTCCCTCCTAGAGTACCGGAAGAGGCAGCGGGAAGCTCGGAAGAGCGGCTCCAAGAGCGACAGCTTTCCGCTCCTCAGCGCACTGCCAGGTGCAGCCGGGAGCCTGGGCGGTGAGGGCTGCACACAGGGCAGTGGAGGTGGGGAGCAGGTGGAACCTGGTGCCGGCCCCCCTCTACCAGTGTCCACTACAGCATCTGGTGCTGCCGAAGAGGCTGGCAACGACTGTCAAGCTAAGGACGCTGCTGCTGGCGACAAAAGTGAACCAGAAGTGCAGTGGTGAGCTGTTGGTTAATGCGCTTGTTGGTAAACTGTGCTTCCTGTTTGCACGGTTCTCCAAGGTTAAGCAGATACTGGTGCTCATCATTTAGAAAGCTCTTTGCTGAAGTTGCTTGTGCTATTCAAAGTCCATTGTGTTGTTCACATCTTAGTAACTTACCTTGTTCACTGAAGCTTCTCTCTCTTAAACTTTGATCGTAGTGAACATCCTACGATGTTCAGTTACCCTGAAAGAACCAGCTTTAGTGTTTCTCAGCAGGCAAGGAAGCAGCTACCCATAAGTCTCAGCAAGTCCAAGGGCTGCATTCAGTTTGGCAGTTTGGGGTATACAGTATTTTGGAACCCCTGGCAACCAGAAGTGACTTCGTAATGTTTCTGTACTGTCTTCAGCTACCTTTTCCCCCACAATTTGACCGACACAAAGTTAGTCTGGGAGATAAAATAGTTTGGGAGCAGTTAGCAGAGTAAGACAAGATTAGCCATTTTATTTTTTAATTTTTTTTGTATTTTGTGTAGGGTCTCATTACACAGCTCAGACTTATAGTGATCCTCCTGTTTTCAGCCTCCTAGCACTGGGATTATAGGCGTGTGCCACCCAGACTCAGTCACCAGCTCAACATGCCTGAGGATGGGGGTGGGGCTCGTGCAGCACGCGGTACCAGGGATCAAACCCCAGTCCCTGTATTTGCCTAGGAGGGTGCGCTTAGTCCACTGAGCTATCTCCCCAGCCCGAGATTAGCTACTGTCAAAGCTTAACACCGATGTTCCCAAAAGAGCAAAGTCCTTTGATAGGACAAGGTGAATATCATGAGACAAGCACCAGTCTAAGTAGCAGTAGTTTCTTTGAAATAAGAATGCTATGGTTTTATTTTAAAGGACCGCCTCCACCTCAGTGGAACAAGTGAGAGAGAGGAGCTATCAGAGAGCTTTGCTGCTCAGCGACCACAGGAAGGACAAAGACAGCGGTGAGTGAGGTGGTTCCCTGGGCAGCATGGGTGGCCAGTGCCGGCTCTGGCTCTAGCAGGAGCCTAACCTCTTGGGTATGCTCTGCTTCACCTCCAGGGGCAGAATCACCATGTGTCTCATGTTCACCGAGCCATGTTCAGCCCTCACCTTCATCTCATTCAAATCACATTCCTCAGTTGCAAGCTAAGGGCTTCGGCCCTCTCAGTGAACTCGTGGAAGGTCAGTAAGTGGGTAACTCATCATGGCTTTGACTCTTAAACCTCTTAAAAGAATGCACATTGCTTTGTTATGTCAATAAAAGGCGATATTTACTGTGACACTTGACATTTACTGTAATTTCTTCTACTTATTACAGACCCCGATTCTGAAAATCCAGAAACCACAACTACACATGAATGTTCATCCCCGGATACTTCTCAAAACACTTGTAAAAGCCCTTCAAAAGTGAACAAGGTAATGATGTGGACTGACTGTGGTCACTTACAGACGGTGCCCTGCAGAATCCAGAGTTTCTCTGTGACTTCTGGACATTCTGGCCAGTGTGCTCAGTTGTGCCATTTTATTGGTTCTCACACTGGACCATGAGACAGCTCGCGAAGCAGCCACATTTACTGCTGTCAGTAGCTCATGCTTCACCCAAGATGCCCTCTCTGTTTTATGCTACTCAGGAACTCTGTGAATTACTTAAACCAGCCCATCCATGCTTTCCAAACAAAAGGTGAAACGACATTCATTTATTTAGACAGGGCCCTCCTGATGCAGGGCATAGTGATCATCTTGTTAGTTTTCGTTACTTAATAAATTCATAGTTTAGTCTTGTATATAAATTTATAAGAAAAAACGTAAAGACATTAAACATGAAAACTGCTTGAAAAAGGGAGAGGGCTCATTTATGCAACCGAAGTTTTGCTTACGCTGGGTATCGATAAATTTCATTTATGGAACTGAAACCTGGTGAATGTTTCAGGCTTGTTATGCTTCTTCGGAGAAAGGCTTTGAACATCTCTGACCTTAGTTAAAAAAAACCTCAAAGACCAGGATCCTTCTGAAACCTGTGTGAATCGAACGTGGGGAACGCTGGCTGCCAGCCACGGTGGCCGCCCCCTAGTCACGCTCGCTTTCTCTTGCAGCCTGGCTCCCCGGGACCCGGGACCCCCGCGCAGCAGCAGCACGCCAAGCCGCTCTCCAAGCCCGAGCCCCCCTGGGAGGCGGCAGAGGCCGAGCACAGCGCCCCGCTCCGGCCGGAGCCGCCCAAGCCAGCTGCGAGCAGCAGCGCCCCGGGCCCGGGCAAGAGCCAGCGGCCGCCCTGCGCCGCGTCCCCGCCCGCGCCTCTCGCCTACCCGTCCCCGTCCCCAAAGCAGCTCGCGCCGCTGGGCTCCCCGTTCCGGCCGCACCACGCCCAGCCCGCCCAGGTCGGAGCGCCACCACCGCGGGAGCCGCCCCGGAGCTTCTACCCCGCGGGCCAGGGCCTCGCCGCCGCGCCCCCGCCGCAGCCCCCGCCGCCGCCCGCCGCGGGCGCCCTGTACCCGCCGCCCCCCGCCGCGCAGCCGCAGGCCCCGGCGCCCACGCCCTACGC
>PVKN010014150.1:0-19397 GCA_004027915.1 Capromys pilorides | reverse complement strand
ACACACACACACACACACACAACCAAAGAAACAAACAAAAGCCCCCACTGTGTATAAGGAGCTAGGTATGGGAAGAGGAGCGAGACAAGGTTCATGACCTAGAGTCACGTACAGTCTGATGATGGAATTGACAAAGGCACATATGGATGTCAGAAAAAAAAAAAAGCTAAAAGTGAAAGTGAAGTGCGCAGCACGCTGGAGACAACTGCCTGGAAAAAGGGACACTTTACTGCATCTTACAGGGCAGACACCACCTAAGTTGAGCTAGAGTGGGAGTGGGATGGCTCATGCAGAATAAACGGAGACCTGGGAAATGTGGAGAATCTCCCTGCATGTGTGGCAAACGCAGGCATCGTCAGTGAGAAAGAATAGGAAAGACCAGGCGCTCAAACTAGCCTCGCTTCTTACTAGGTGTGATTTCACGTCCTTCGAGTCCTGCGACAATTGTCCTCAGGAACTGATTTAAGATGCCTGCATGCCGGAAGTCCTCACAAAGCATTCTTCCTGCGTAGATTTGCATCTTATTAGGAAAAGCTAAAACACAAGGATGAGGGCTGAACACTTTGCTCACAGTGGGGGGTGCGCCCAGAGACCACACGGATGAAACTGGGTTTGATCTCAGCACCACAAAACCGAACAGTTGGCAGGGAAAAATCCCAACACAGTTTTTAAAAAATTATTTTATTTTATTTAAACCTTATTTATTTATTTGCATTATGGCAGGCTCAGCCTGCCCTGGGGGTGGGGCTGGCACAGCATGTGGTGCTGAGGATGGAACTACGGTCCCTGCAGTTGCCTAAGCTTTCCTAAGCAGGCGCTTTAGACCACTGAGCCATCTTGCCAGCCCAAACCCAACACATTTAATTCTCTTACAATGAAATTTCATGCTTTAAGTAAAGAACATACTGTGTGTGTGTGTGTGTGTGTGTTTAGGACAAGGTCTACAGGATCTCACTATGTGGATTGGACTCGTAGTGATCTGCTTGTGTTCACCTGTGTTCAGCCTCTCAAGGGCTGGGATTACAGGCGCGTGCCACCACGCCCAGTTACATTCCCCAGCCCCTGCGACTGCATAAGTAGGAGGAACATACTTTTGATCAGAGAAAATTACTGGGGCCCATGAGGTCACTGCAGGGGATTGAATGCCTAGGATGGTGTCAGGACCAGGGGCACGTAGTGGTGGGGGGCAAGAGGGCAGGTTGTTGAGGAAGACCTGAGGAGCTCTGAGGATTCTGTAAGCAGCCTTGGTATTCTCCAGTGAGATGCATTTCTACCTGGCCCCTTTATCCATCTGCCCCTCTCCGACTTTCCTCTTCTCCCCTCTTACTCTTAATGTAACTCCACCTCCTTTTTAAGAAAGGTGCAGCATCACTGTGCATAAACCGTATGGCATGGTGTTATCCTTTGGCAAAATCCAGTAATGTGAAATCGAGCTCTTTTGTAGCTCCCTTCCCTGCCTCTTGCTTATGTTGCTGGTTCATGGCACTGAAAGGGGCTTATACCTCTGGTGTAGAAGGAGACGCAAAGTGATGGAGGATGCTACTTTATGAATAAGCCCACAGATCCTGAAAAAAAACCTGGGTCTCACTGGACGGGAAATCCAGCAAAGACCAGAAATACATCCGACCATTATGGCGGGGTTATTTGGATCAATACATACCTATTATACCATATGTCAGACACCCATTATCACCAAGGCATGAAGTAGCCCCGAAGTACATTTCAAAGTTTGCTGAAACTTCTCATGTCAGGAATACAACGAACGCTTTGCCAGTTCTTCAGAGTAAAGCAATGACTTCTCTCTTGTCTTCATTCTATCCCAAAGTGTTTTAGAGAGAGCACAAGAGCAGCCCTCAAGCACGTTGCTGGTTTTTTGCTTGCTTTCTATTTCTGTTGCTGCTGGTGCTAGGGATTGAATCCAGGGCCTCATGCAAATGCAAGCTCTCCACTGCTGAACTATAACCCCAGCGTGTTTATTTCTTTTTTAAAACAAAGCAGACTTACGGAAAAGGTGTAAGTTCTGTACAGCTACTTGTTTTCCTGAGCTGCTTGAGAAGAAGTCATTGGCACAGTGCTCCTCCGCTCCTGTGGTACTTGTCATGGGCCGAGTTGCATCCGTCTAACATTCATTTGTTGAAACTGTAACTTCTGTACCTGAGAATGTGAATTGAATGTGAGTGCATTCATAGCTGGGCTCTTTAAAGAGAGTGGTTAAGGTAAAATGGAGCTGCGGGGTCGACCCTAGTCTAATGAAGGGGTTGTTGTTATAGGACTGGGAGATCAGGATATGGGCACCTACAGAGGAAGTTATATGAAGATGCCAGGCCAAGGAGAAAGCTCTGGGAGAACTTAGACTTGTAGACTCTGGAATTACGACAGAGCAAATTTCTTGGTTGAAGCCACCCCTACGTGGTACTCCAGCCAGTTAATGCATACCATACTTTTGGGGACATTTCCTACGAATGAGGCCATTTCCCTAGATGTCCAGTAGTACAAGCAGGCCAACTAGGAAATTAATACTTGACACCATTGATTTCTAAGATTCTGATAGGTTTTCCCAGGCATCCGTAAACATCCTTCAGAGTAAAAAGATCTGGTCTAAATCGTGTCTTCCGCTTGGTTGTGATGGCTCTTCAACCCAGAAGAGTTCCTCAGTCTTCCTTTGACTCTCGTGACAAACCCTGTCAGGTTACAGGCCAGGTGTGTCATGGAATGTGCCTCGTTTTCATTTATTCCATTTAGGGTTCTGACTTTCTCTGCTGTAGGAGCAATGCTTCCATATTTTTCCCCTTCCCAAATGACATCTACTTAAGTCACTTGATTAACATGTATGTGCCCAGTGTTTCCTTTATAAATATTTTTGTCAATGCTTCATAACTATGAAAACACCCTACTCCTTATCAAATTTTAAAATTACTCATGTATTTCAGTGTAGACTGATGGCTTCCTATTGTTAATTAAGTTCGACCTAAAGGTAACTCCCTACTTCCAGTCCCTACCTAGTGCGCTGTGACTTTAGTATTTAAATGACCAGCAACCTACTAGAGGTATATTTTTCTAATGCGTAGTTGAGCCTTGGCCAATCACAGCACTGAGCTTCAGCAAATCACAGGCTTCTAGCTCATCAGACAACACGCACGTCTGTGTAAGGCCAGTGTCTCTGTCTTGTACAGTGTGGAGCTGTATGCAATAAGCTGTTTCTGTAGCTTGCTTCCCTTCCTGCCTGCAAATGTGGCCCACCCAGGCTGTGGGATGGTATGCTCTGGACGTTGATGTTGCCCACCCAGGCTATGGGATGGTACACTCTGGATATTCTGCTGACTCTGAGCACTGTCTCTGATTCATGAATCCTCTTTGCTCAGATGAACTCTGCTAAATTGAATTTGTCCAAAGCATTTTTTAAAAAGTATGTATGTATGTATGTATGTATGTATGTATGTATGTATGTACAGGGTCTCACTTCGCAGCTCAGACTCATAGTGAGCCTCCTGTCCTAGCCTCCCCAGTGCTGGGATTTCAGGCATGTGCAATCAGGCATCCCTGATTTCTGTAGTGGCGCAGTGTGCCAGGGGTTCTGGGGCCGGTATGTCACACAGTACCAGGGATCGAACTTGGGTCCCTTGTGCTTGCCAGGCAAGCATTTAGACTACTGAATTATCTCTCCAGCTGTAAAATTGTGTGTGTGTGTGTGTGTGAAAATGGTATTGTTAGCGGGATGTGGTGGAACATGCTTACAAGTTTCACACTCTAGGAGGCTGAGGCAGGAAGCTCAAAATTCAAGCCCAGCCTGAGCCACTAAGTGAGATCCTGTCTCACAATAAAAAATATAATGGTAGGTATGGTGGCACACACCTGTGATCCTAGCACTTGGGAGACTGAGCCAGGAGGGTCACCATGAATTTGAAGCCAGTCTGGGCTACACAGTAAGTTTGTTATTTTATTTCATTTTTTAAAAGTTTTTTGTATACATTTTTTTCTTTTCCAAAACCAGTGATTGAACTCAGGACCTTGCACCTGCCAGGCAGGCACTTGTGCCCCTGACCTACCTCCCTGGCCCCCCGTTTGCCCCTCATTTTTGCCATCCTGTGCCCAACAGCTGTCCACATGTGTGTACTTCTCAGCCTGCCTGGCCTTTTGGAGTCTCTACCAACCCACGGACACATCCTTTCTACCTAACTCTACTCCACCTGGTGACTTTTGGAATGGATTGTTCAGGCCAGGAAAGGAAAGGGAAAAGCAGAAAAGAAAAAGGATTGCACATAAGCTCACTGTCAAGGTTTATATCTTAAATGTCTCCCACAGGCCCCTGCTGCTGAAGGATTTGGTGGCCAGCCTGTGGTGCTATGGGGCCTAGAGGAAGGAAGTTAGATCATATATATCAATTTATGATATATATTTTTTCTAAATTTATCATAGGGCAGTAGAGTAACTTTATATTTAAGGTTAGCACAGGATTTCATTCTTGTTTTTCTATATAACTTACAAAAATAGATACTATTGGCCATAGAAAACCCCCGAAAAGATAAGCCTTCCTTTATTCAATGACTTTTCTCTTGCATATTTATGTTGTTTCTGATGGTTCCTATACTTACAATGCTGTCACATAAGACTTCGTCAAGCAAATGGGTTTTCTAGATGTTCGGCTTTCCTTGGACGTTACCTAGGAGTAAGAATGTGAAGCTGAGGAATGCGAACACTCTTATGACTCCTGGGTACTGCAGAGACGCCTAGCCAAGGGTGTAGCATCCCCTGCATGCTCAGTGTGTGCTGAAAGTCACATCTGGGTCTGGCTTCCAAGAGGATGCTTCCAGTTACCATGGGGACAAGTATTTGAGGTGTGTGGGCTTTCCTCTCAGACAACTCAGTTCCTTTGAGTACATTAGTAAGCTTTCCTAAGCTTCCATTTCTTCATCTGTGAATAGATCAACGCATCATCTAGCTTTTCTTTTTTATGTCTTCAGTACAGGGTCTACAGGGTCTCACCACACAGATCGGACTCGTGTAGTGACCCTCCTGTTCTCAGCCTCCTAAGTGTTGGCATTACAGGCGCATGCCACTGTGTCCAGTCTCAATGGCCATCTCAGCATGCCCTGGAGGTGGAGCCAGCATGGCACACCAGGGATCAAACCCCAGTCTCAGCATCTGCCTAAGCAGGCGCCCCATCATCTAGCCTATTGCTAACTTCCCACCTTTTCTCCCTGGAGAACTGTGACATCCCGTAACCCAAATCTACAGACATCCTAGTCCTGCGCAGGCTCAGTACCGTAGTTCTCAATCCTGATTGTGAGTTCTTAGAACACAGTCTACAGCTTGTCCCTGGCAATTCCACTGAAGTAGGCCTGTTGCTGTCTTCTGCCATGGAGGATGAAGAGCAGTAGAGACTGCTTTGGAGGAGCTGAGTGGAGACCAAGCCAATGCTGGATCAGGTGGAATCTGGAAAGGGCTTCTTTGCTCTGTGGACAAGAGGACTCTGATATGTGTTTTGTTGCACTAGAAATGTCCTCCTCTGTATTAAGGAGGTCGAAGATTTCTAGCTGTGGATGGTATTGTTTTTATCAACTCCTTTAAACCCTCTTGATTGCACTAGAAAAAAAATAAGGAATATACATATAGAATAAGAATCACCTAGTACTACCACATTTTTAATTAAAGATGTCTATTGTGCCTGCCCACTCCTCTTCATTCTTACTTCTCTGAAGCAACTGTTTTGAGCTTTGTTATTCTTTTCCCAATATACAGAACCATACTTATAGATAATTATTATAGAGGTTATCTTGTCTTTGGTTCTGAGTAAATGAGACAGAGTGAATGCTGTTGTTAAGAAACGAAAATTTTTATTGAAGATTTCTGGCATTTGAGACATTTTTGGGGAAAAGTAAGTTTGAAGCTGTGCTTCCTTAAATTGTACCACTTAAAAGCCTGGTAAGGGAATTGTGGTTATTGATCCCAAACCACACTCGTAGGCTCCTTCCTAGAAGGAGGCCAGCCCGCGGCGCCTCACTGTGTTTATGTGGAAGCCCTACCATGACTGTGTAGTCATATGTGTTGTCTTAGTTACTCTTCTCTTATTGCTGGGACAAATATCCGACACCCAAAATGAAGGAAGGAGAGGTTTATTCAGCTCACAGTTCCTGGTGGTTTCAGTCCATACTCGGTTGGCTCCAAGGCTGAGTGGAACAGGGCAAAGATCATCCAGTTCATGGAAGCGGAACAGCAGCAAATGGCGACAGAGGCAACTGATCAACCAGGGCAATAGAGAGCAATGAGAGAGTCTGTTTCTCTGTCTCTCTTATAATACATGTAGGTTATTGCTCCAGGCTGGGGAAGGTACACATGCCCATAATCCCAGCAGTACTAAAACCCATAATCCCAGTGGTACTAAGACACATAATCCCAGTGGATCATGAGTTAGTCTCAAACTCTAGAAGTCCCCGCCCCATCACTGCATGAGGCTTTGGGGAGACAACTAGACACAAACCATAACATGTGTAAACTCCAGTGGCCTCAGCCTCCCTTCCACCACCGCCTGTGCCATGCCCTCACCTCTGTCTGTCCCTTGCTCACCTTTTCAAGTGTGCGTGTGCGCATGTATATTGATGAAACCTAGCTGTCTGCTGAAAGGTGAAAGCAAGCATGTTACTTTCTCACACAGCTTTAAGGGTCAGAGTGACTTACATACTGTCCATTTTTCCATCGCAGCTGTTCATACACTGTATTAATCACGGCCATTTGAAATCACTGGTCTGACAATTCCCTCACCCTTGTTATGTCTGAGTTTGGCTCTAATGCTCATTTTGTCTTTCCAAACTGTTTTACTTTGTCTTTCTTTCTTTTTTTTTTTTTTTTTTTTGCCTTTTTGTTTGCCTTGTAATTCTGTCTTGAAAGCTGGACACATGGTAGGGGTCAAAGAAACTGCAATCAGTAGGTCTCCAGCAAGGTTCTATGGTCTTATGTAATGCAGTTTCTTTTGAAGGCAGACTTTGTTAAGAATCAAGACTCCTCCATAGCTGTGCACTCCAAGTCCGTGGATTCGACCCACTGTGGATCAAAAATATTTTAAAAATATTGTTTATGTAAAACATATGTAGACTGGTTTCTCGTCCTCATTCCTCAATCAGACAGTGCAACAGCTTTATGTGGCATTTGCCTTGCATTTGGTATGATGAGTGAGCTAGAGGTAATTTAAAACATACACCAGAGTGGTGGGGTTAGCCGGGCATGGTGGTGCACGTCTATAATCCCAGCACTTGGGAGGCTGAGGCAGGATGATCAGTGCAAGTTCGAGACCAGCCTGGGCTACAAAAGTGAGCTCAAGGCCAGCCTGAACTGCATAGCGAGACCCTTTCTCAAAAAGATAAGAAAGAAAGAAAGAAAGAAAGAAAGAAAGAAAGAAAGAAAGAAAGGATATGCGGGGTTATGGGTAGGTTCCGGGCAAGTGTTATCCCATTTTACATGATGAGGTTGAGCACCCATCAACACGGATATCTCCTGGGGTCCTAGAAGCAGCCTCCCCTGGTGCTCAGGGGCCCCTTTGACTCCTCTTTCCCTAGTGGAAGCCTGGGGGCACTTTTTCCCTCCACTCTTCACTGTGAGACTCTGGTAGAACTTCTGGAGACAAAGCTTGTGGATGTGTCCCTCTAAGCCTGGTCTCCGCTTAGAGTCTTAAACTCTCAGAGTTCTTCGTTCTGAGCCTCTGGAAACACATCCACTGCACTTACGCTTTGCATATTCTGGCCCCTGTTCCTACAGAGGTTTCTGCAGCGGTGGCTTGAGAGTCTGCATCTGCCAAGCCATTGGGCTGTGTCCTCAGCTCTCCGATGGACCGAGGAGGATGGTGGATCTTCGGACTGTTCAGCTTTCTACTTGTCAATAATGACTTTCAAGCTCTTTCTGTGCTATGCTGGTAGCTGGAATCTCCTCCTAAGGGGTTTGAATATTTAAGAATATTTATCCACCAGATGATGACCGATAAAGCCAGTCAGGTCCCCATTCACCCTCAGGGGCTTCATTTCCTGTCTATTTGCATGAGACTGACTACAGGTGAGAAATGACGTGGGCCTTGGGAACCCAACGTCACTGATGTCTGTCTGTGTGCCTTGACTGTGTCAAGGCTTAGTTTCCTTGAGCCTCAGTTTTCTAGTATAAAAAAGCTCCTCACAGAACTGGTCACGACCACTGCAAATGGTAGCCATGCTTTATAGTTAGTAAAGGTGTACATGGGGGAGAACAGGTTCTGCAGAGCAAGTCTGGGCCAGGTAGAAGTAGGGAAATAAGTCCTCGCCACAGAACGAGTGCCAGCTGCCATGTGAGAACACAGTAACGGGGGCTGGGTGGTGACGGCCGTTGGGTATTGCCTACTCCTCGGGCTGATGCCAGTCACCACCGTCCTACCCAAAATCACTCGAGTTCTTGAGAGGAGTCCACACACAGGGGTTTGGGAACTGCTCCGCATGTGTCCTGGGGTTTCACACTTAGCAGGTCACACCTACCTCTCCAGTCAGTTTTGCCACACTTGGCCTCCTGCTCAGTTATGATTACTGCTGTAACTCTCTTGCCCAGTGTACAGAAGAGGAGAAAATGAACTACAGTAGTGAGGCATCTCTTCTACCCCTCTGTTTCCCTAAAGTTGTTATGCCCTACTAGTCTAATACAGCTCTGAAAGCACATTTCTTCATGCATTGCCTCCCCTTTCTTCATATTAGCCAATCAGTGTCATCGTTGGATATGGATATATCGTTGTATAAGGAGATGGTCTATAGGAGCTATGTGGTCAATCATGTTCTTAAGCAAAATGGGCATCAAGCCCCGCCTACAGGCTCAGGGCTTGCTAGAATTTGTAGCTTTGCAACTCACTTACAGTACATTTGTCTTCCTGCATCACTGTTACATTTAAAATTCTCTACATGCTCCATCAGTGTGAATTCAAGAACATTAATTAGCATCTAGATTTGAATGACCATGTCAGTGTACTGGGTGTTGTCACTGAAGATGGAGCTGGGTTTGGCTATAGACATTCCACAGCTTCGGTCCTCCCAGGCTTGCTCAGTGAGGTACGTAGGCTCTTTGCACTTCCTCATCAGGAGGACTCTAGGACACACCCAGATGAGTACATTCGGTTTGTTTCTAACAACCTTTCCTTGACAGGTGAGCTAAAATGGCAACTATTTATTAAGGTGGGTCAAGGATGAGGTGAGCTCAGCTGAGTCACGGGCTACGAGTCAGAACACTTTGAAGTTGGTCAAGGATGGGTTCATGTAGGTGAGTCTTATTCTTTCTTGTTGGTGTTTCCAAATTTATGAGGATGAGAAGGGGGAGGAGAGAGGAGAACAAGAAGAAAAGCAAGAAATGAGAACAAGAGAGGACAGGTGGTCAGCAGGAAGGTGAGAGAGACATGAGGGAAATTGGCCTCTACTGAACACCCACTGTGCACCAGGCACTGTCTTCCGCAGCGCACGGAGTTCTCTCATTTCCTCCTGACAGCCACCCTGTAGAAGAGCCCTCACCAGGGGAAAGCAGGCACGCACCCCAGAGGCCAGGCAGTCACCCACAGTCATGCAGGGAGGAAGGGGCGTGGCCAGGATTGGGACCCAGTCAGCGCTTTCCTCTCAGTCCTGCCTCCTGTGCTGGGCATGCTATGCAAGGACTGCCGTGGGCCCTGCCCTGTGACAGGCATAAGCCTGCAGCCAGGAAGGAGCCCTTCTCCCCTCCTTAAGCTTGCAGAGCTGCCAGGCTGGGTGTGGCCCCAACATTGAAGTTGTCATCATGCAGAGAGTCTTGGGCACATCCTAGGGACAGTAGAGATTTGCCAGAGGAGGAGTGGGTGCTGCCCAAGTACAGGGTGAGGGTGAGAGGGTCGGCAGGTGGAGAGAGCAGTGTGTGCAAACTCTGAGGGCTGTGCACAACACATCAGGCTGTTCAGTTGGACAGTGAGGTGGAGGAGGGCATTGTTTCTGGGAGTGGAGGTGCTGGCGTCTCCTAGAGGTGATCTCTAGGTCCTTTCTATACAGAACAAAGAATTGGCCAAGCAAACAAAAGGTAGGGAGGTTTTACATTTATTAAAATTATGAGAAGAGAAGAGACTTGCTCTGTAGGGCAGGTGTGAGCCAATTAAAAGTAGGAGAAGTCGACTTGATAGGGTGGAACAGATCGATGTGTAAAGAGCACCGCGGCCAGAAGTACACTGGTGGCCATCTTTTCTGTTTCCATCCTCAGGCTGATGTCAGGTCTAGGCCTTCATGTTAAAAATCTACTTGAGCTCTTGCAAGAAGAGAGGGGCCCTTTCTGATTGGTTCAGAGTGCAGGGCTTTGGGAACTGCTCTATCCCCATGCCCAAGAACCTTGTACTTGACAGGTCATGCCCATTTCTTCAGTCAGTTTGCCAGGCCCTTCTCTGCTGCCTCAGCATGGCAGCCAGGAAGTAGAGGGGGCAGGGTAGAAGCGCAGATGCAGGGACAAGAGCGCCCTCTTCCAGGTCCTGCCCCAGTGGCCTGCCTCTTCTGACCAGGCCTCGTCTCCTGACAGCATATTTTAGCAGCACACTCATGAGCAGATGAAGCTGCTTCTGTGACTAAAACATCTTCCGAAGTTCCCCCCCTGCTCAAAATGAGACTTTTGGAGGACGTTTTAGAGCTAAGCCACGATACTGCTATTGGTGTCCAGATGAGAGAACAAACAACTCCTGCAAAAATGGTCTAAGGAACGGGCATCTCTAGAGAAATGGCAGGAGCCAAGGAGTTGAGGAAGTGGAGGCTGTGACTGAAAACTCATGCCTGGAGGTTGTCTGTGGTGTGAACGCTATGGCGTTCTGCCCTCTGCTCCCCTCGTTTTCTACTGTTGTGCTTTTAGTATACAGTTTAAATTATTACAGCTTTATAAAACATTTTAATTTCTTTGTGTTTTGAGACAGGATCTTGTTTATGTACTTCAGGCTGGGTTGAACTCACCATGGAGCCCAGGATGGCCTCAGACTCACAGAAATCCTCCTGCCTCAGTTTCTAGAGTGCTGAGATTATGACACCACCATGCCCAGTTACAATAAAATTTAATTTCTTTTTCCTTAGTTGTTCTCACCCTGCCTACTTCCTAATTTTTGGCTATTTTTATTTAATGAAATAATTTCACCTTTACTCCAATGAGCAATTGGAATAAACGTACACTGCAATTTGAATATAATTGATGCTCTTACTTCGGGATGCAGGTCAGGTTCCCAGAGGAGCAGGCTTAGAAGAAGCTTTGTGTTAGTGGATGTTCTAGGGAAGGCCTTTGGGATTGCCATCTTGGGCGTGAGGGAGAGAGGCAGAGCAGAGCAAACAGCTGAATGGAATTGTGGTGAAGTCCACCAGGAAAGCAGCTGACCCCAAGGGGTTTTCTAGAGTGGGACTAGAGCTTCATAGTTGTCCCCCATGGTAAGAGGACTTTGAAAAACTTCTTCCTGCTATTGACCAGCAGTCATTAGACATGAAGTACTCAGAAGAGGCAGTGTCACACAGGGAAAGGTGACTTTCTCCAGGCAGGGGCACTTCCGGGAGATGGGTCAGCCAACAGCCGTGCGTGCCGACATTCAGCAGCTCAGGGAATGAGGACCTTAGTTGCTGAGGGAGCAATCTCAGCGGATATCAAGGCCTCTTTGCAGTGGGGGCAAACCTATGGCATGTGTGCTGCCGTGGGCTGTTTGTGTTCTAGAAAGCTCTAAAGGGTCCACTGCTGCTGGCAGTCTGCCCCCTTGCCACCTTCCCGTCTGAGCAGTGTGTCTTCTCACTCATTCAATTTGATTCTTCCAAATATTTCAAAGACTCAAATTGTTTTACAAAGCCATCGTGTTCTTTGTGTATAATGCTCATTGCACTTACTGGTACAGGTCATTTGTGTTTTTTGTGTTAGCATGGCAACGAGACATTGTCCTGTGATGCTGAGTGATTTTTCCTTGTATGTCAAAATGATGGGTTGCTGTACTTATTTCTCTATTTATATTTCCCCAGATTTATCAAGATATAATTGACATACAATAAATTACCCATACTTAAAGCGTACACTGGGTTGAGTTTCGATATCCACAATTATAAAAACCTCACCATAGTAAGCGCATCCATCCGCCTCACAGTTTCTGACCTCCTTGTCACCAACCTGTGGCCCAAGGCGACCACTCGCTTGCTTCCTGGCAGGGCAGTCTGTGATTTCTAGAGCATCTGATGCATGGAGTCGCACCTGCTCTGCCCGTCACTGGCTGTCCTCCCTGCTGAGCTGGGCTGGGGTTCATCCCGCTGTTCCCTTCTGATTCCTGGGCTGCGTTGTCTGGATATCTTGTCCCCTCTACCTGCCTGCTGTGTGACACCGGCACATTTCCAGGGCTGGGCCAGCAGTTCGAGGCAAGCTGTCATGAACATTTGTGAACAGGCCTCCGTGCAGACGCAGGGCGGCCTTTCTCTTGGGAGGAGCACCTGGGTCACGTCCTCATCTGTTGGGTTCTCACATAATCTGGTCTGAAACTCAGAAAAATGTTACTACTGCCTCAGTCATTTGCTTTTTAAATTTTTTTATTATTTTTTTGATCCAGGGTCTCATTATATAATTCAGGCTATTCATGAACTCACTTGTGTAGCCCCGGCCTGGCCTTAAATTTGCACTTTCCAAAGTGCTGGGGTTATAGGTGTGCCCACCATACCTGGCCTTTCATCTTTTTTTTTTTTTTTAGCTTAGTAAAAAACCCTGAAATTTTTATTATTTTCTTTTAAATAGAATTTAAAAATACTAAAAACTTCATTAGAAATGACGCAGAATTTTAAAAACAAGATGATAGGTATTCAACAATGGCTGTTATATTGCACATTGTCGTCTTCAAAGTAGTTGCTCAGATTACCAGATATAGGCATGCAACGTTGGTCCAAATAAAAATTATGAGCATTAATTATTCTCTTCAGTAAACCAATAGAAATTAACAATGCAGGAGGCTGGGGAGATAGCTCAGTAGAATAAGTGCTTGCCTGGTAAGCTCAAGGATCTGAGTTCAATCCCGGGTTCCGGGAAAAAAAAAGAAATTAATAATGCTGAGAATTTTAAACGTGCCCTGGAATTTTTTTTTTCCTGCTGGGAATCAAGCTCAGGGTGTTGCGCATGCCAGGCGGGGCTTGTGCTGCTGAGCTACGTACGTTTCCAGCCTGTGCATTTGATTTCCTACTTTGTGCTCTTTCTTTCATGTTTTCCCCAGTACATGTAAACTTGATCCTTGTTATCTGAGGACTCTGTACTTACAAATTCATCCCAATAAAATTGATTTCCGGTCTCAAATGCCATCACAACTCATGGTGCCTTTGTGGTCACACACAGACGTGCCGAGCAGTGAGAATCCTGAGTTGCCGAGGCTGAACAGTACTCAGCCCACTTCGGTGTGTGTCTCTGTGAGTGTCTGTGTGAATACAGGGCCTGAGCTACCTCCCGACTCCTTTGAAAAGTTTTTCTTGAGACAGAATATCACCCACTTGTCCAGGCCGGGATTGCTCGAACTTGTGATCTTCCTGCCTCGGCCTGGCTCTGCCTTTGTATTTTGTATTGAGAAGCAGACCCAGGGACTCCACACTGTGGGGTTTTGTTTGTTCATATTTCGTGGCAAGCTTTCATGAAGTGCCTAAATTACCCCGACTGGTATAGAACTTGCCTCGGCCTCTCACAGTGTTAGGATTATACGCGTGTGTTGCCACCTGTGATGTTGTTCCGTCTTCTTGCTTTAGCTCTCAGGTTGTAAATAACGGTCCCTTGCCAGGCCTCTGTAGTGCCTCTTTCACATTTTTGTGTCTTTTGCTGGTGATTTTGATGTTTAAACTGTTCCCAAGCATTGTACTGACCAGCACTTCTGAGAGGGAACAGGCGCAATGAGAACATACACGTGGTAGGGATGCTTGGCTAGGCTGGGTTATAGGAGCGTAACGGGAATCACTGAAAGAAGGAAACCAAAGAGAAACACGCATAAAGCCACGTGTGGAGCGGCTGGTGAAAATGCTGTGAGCAGAGGCTCCCGGGACCTCCCCCTGCATCTTCCCTGCAGGCAGAGGCTCAGCGCTTTCCGGTTCAGGGCTGTGCCAGCGGTGCACAACGTAACGACCACAGGAGAGGAGGATCCACCGCGCTGCCCTCCATGATCTTCTTTATGGTCTGTCCTCCTGCGACCTAGAACGCCTCTCTCATCACATCATCATCAACATGATCTGATGCCTTCTGAACATTGATTTCTCCAAATCCATTGCCAGCAGGGTTCTGGCTTAGATACTGCCAGGGAGAAAAACTAGTGTCGGATTAAGAAGGTGGAGGAAAGGCAGCACGTAGGTGCTGCCCCGCGGGTGGACGGGCCTATGGTGGTCGCTGGCTCTGCGTAGCTTCAGGGTGAACCCTGCCCGGTAGACAGCACACAGGGGCCCTGGCAGCTTCCTGCAGCTTCCGCCCTTCATCTCCCAAGAGCCAACCACAGTGTCCCCTGACCTCTGTTTGCTTGGATCTTTCAGAGAGCCTGTAAAAATCTGACTCCCTGCAAAGAGCTACTCCTGGTCACAAGAGAGCCTGCAGCTAAAGACAGAAAGAGAAAGGCAAACAGGTTCCTGAACGTGTGTATCTGTCCACCTTCGCAGGGGCGGCTCCCAGGAGTGAGTTCTTCTCAGAGAGGGAACTGTGACTGTCAGTGACAGCAGCAGCTTCAACAAAGAGCAATACGTTTTGAGAGATGTGACAAAGCAAAGGAAAAGACTTTGAGTCTCCAGAGAGAGCAGCTAGGAGGAGGCAAATAGAGGGCACAGGAGATTGGGCACCATCTGTAGGCATGCAGGGTCCAGAGCCCCCTTCTGCCACTCAGTTTGCTCTCCCTGGGGGACAGGGGACAGGACACCATTGTGTTTGCAAACCTGAGTCCTGCTTCTAGGACAGGAAGGTTTCCTGCAGTCAACTCTTCCTCACTGTCTGCAGCTCAGCAGTCCTTCCTATTGGGGGTGGTGCGTTCTGGCTTCCCAGGTTTCCTATTGGAAATACTGAGTGGCGTGTGCCTTCCTGCCGGAAGTCTGACTAACAGAACACTGGCACGGAAGGAGGCTGCCTTCTCCGTGTGGGAGGGAGGAGGATTCGGACGTGGAGGCCAGGGTACACGTGCGCAGCAAAACTCCTGTCCTCCTCATCTTGCAAGTGAGGCTGAGTAATATTTCTTGCTGCATCTGGCTGCAGCTGGTGACTAATCCTTGTCCCCATTTCCTTCCTGCCACCTGCATTACATCATGCCGCGAGCCAGCAATCCATTGTGCTGCCTTAGTCACTGGATAGTGGGACTTATTCAAAACAGCATGGCATGGCAGAGTGCGCTCGCAGCCCCAGCACTCAGGAAGCTGAGACAGGTGCATCATTGTGCGTTCAGGGCCAGCCTTGGCTATTTTTGTTGCTGTTGTCTGGAGTTGCAGCCCAGGTTAGAATGAATCGCCTCTTGCATTCCCACTCTACTTTGTAATATTTGCAACCATTCTTCGGGCTTCGGTGCCACATGTAACACTATGTCCTGCCAAACAAGATGGAAGCAGAAAATAATCAGACTTGGCAACTAGATTAAACCTGCAGGCCCACCAGCCCATCCCTGCCTTACCGGCCCAACAAGTAACCACCGAGCCAGATGAACAGTGAGGGCAGAGCAGGCAAGAAAAGGCGACTGCTGGCGGCTGGTGTTCTTGGTCTCTAGTTTGCAAGGCTGAGTTTTTTCCAGCTACATCTTATTTTGGGGGAAAGACGGTCAGTTGTAATGTTCACTGCCCATCCTTTCATAGCACAAATTAGACTTTATTAAAATTCTTTATTTGTTCTGTATCTTGGTTTCTGGAAAAATCCTTATGATATTCATATGGTTTTCATTTTGAAGTCCTGTTGAATGGAAAGCTGACGAACACAGAATTTGTCTCAAAAGACCTTCATGACCTGGGGTGATGCTTGCCTGGAATCCCAGCGACTTGGGGGGCTGAAGCAAGAATAGTGGGTTGGAGGGCAGCTCAACAAGACCTGTCTCAAACCACAGATTTTCAAAAGGGCTTGGGCCTAGCTTAGTGGTAAATCACATGCCTCATGTCTACCCAGGGTCTTGGGTTCAATCCGCACGCTGTGATCAATCAATCGCTTAATCAATAAAATCATAAGCAGACAAATAACTAAGAGATATAGAGAAGATGCGTTTTCTCAGTTGCTGGAGGGCTGAGGCTGCTTCTTTGTTGTTTTTACACATGGAGAACAGTTTGCTGAGTCCATAATCATGATGAACTACAGTATTTTCTCAAAAGTAAAAGCTGACCTGTATCCTTCTAGCACTTAATACGGTTTAATGGGGGAAGTTGCAGATGAATAAGTCTCTTCCTTTTAAGCTTCCCTTTCTCTCTCAAGTGTTTATAAGAACTTTCCTCTTGACTTTCACATTTACAAAGTCTCCTACTCATGCTCTGTGGCTTGATCTCCTGTCTTTAGCTCTGCTTGTCTTCGCTGAGCCCTCTTGAAATGCTGATGCTGTCCCTAGATACATGGTCTAGTGCTCTGTTCGCATTGCCTTAGGATGATGTTGACAGGTGACAGAGGGCCTGTGACAGGGCCTGTGTAGTGAGTCCTTGTAGAACCTGTACTAAATACATTTAAAAAACCCCTAAAAATCTGGTAAAAGGGCCAGTGAGGTGGCTCAGCGGTCTAAAACACCTGCTTAGGCAAACTTAGGCAACTGTAAGGATTGCAATTCGATCTCTGGCACCATATGCTGCACCCGCCCCAGCATACTAAGTGCCTGCTTTGGCAAGCGCAGGGACGTGGGGACATGCTGAGCTGATGACTGAGTTGGGGTGTGGTGGCGCGCACCTATAATCCCAGCGCTGGGGAGGCTGGAAACAGAATCTGTGTAGAGATTTGAACATGAATCTGACTTACTTAAATGTCTGGGCTGCAGGTTATTATCACGTGCAGTTCTTTGGAGGGCCAGAACTCCAAGCTGCGTAGAGCACATACCCTCCACATAGGATTCAGTTTTGTCTCCTTGGTTCCTGAGTCTCCTTCAGAGGCCACGTGACCTTGGGTGTTCCCGCCTGCTGGTTTCACTGTTCATTTTTCTTTTTTTGTATCGTCTCAGAGTTTGGCAAACTCACTCATCACATTTGACTTGTGTTTTATGTAGTTCTGTCTCTGACTTCTTCTGGTGCTAACATAGAGCTCAATTATTTTACCAGATTATTATTATTTTTTTTTTCTTCTGTATTTTGGGGAAGGTTCTACAGGGTGTTCAAGGTCTCCCTACTAGATTGGACTTGTAGTGATCTGCCTCTTTACAGCCTCCCAAGAGCTGGGATTACAGGAATGTGCTGCCAGCCCAGTCTCAATTTCTGACTCAGGGCGCCCCGGGGGCGAGGCCAGCTCAGCAAGCCTGGGGATTGCACCCCTGGCCCCTGCTCCTGCTTGCGGATGCTTTAATCTGTTGAGCTACTTGGCTTGCCCTTTACCAGATTTTTATTTTTATTTTTGTTTTAAGTGTGTGTGTGTGGGTATCAGGTGCCAGTGTTGGTGTTTTCTTTTTTATTGATTGATTGATTGATTTATGTTATGGCTGGCTCAGCCTGCCCTGGGGCTGGGGCTGGTGCAGCATGTGGTACCAGGGATCAAACCACAGTCTCTGCAGTTGCCTAAATTTGCCTAAGCAGGTGCTTTAGACCGCTGAGCCATCTCGCTGGCTCTTTTACCAGATTTTTAGGTTTTTTAAAAAATGTATTTAGTATAGGTTCTACAGGAAGTCACTACATAGATTGGACTCATAGTGATCCTCCTGTTTTCAGTCTCCCAAGCACTGGGATTACAGGTGCATGCCACCACACCCAATCTCAATTGCCCCAGAGGTGGGGGGGTGGGGGGGTGGGGGGGTGGGGCCAGCACATCTTGCAGGGGATCAAACCCTTGGCCCCTGCGTCTGCCTCCGCTGAACTATCTGGCTGGCCCTTGGATTTTCAGGGTTTTTTTTTTTATTGCATTTAATAAGAAATAACAATGTGACAGTTTCAAAACACATTAGTAGCAACTTCGGAGTTTTAGTTTCTATGCGCGTCCCCTTGTGCACTTCCTCTGGCGTGTCTCTGTCTTCTGGCCAGGCCTGGGACTTCTCATTCTCTCTTTATTTCAGCCGAAGTCTTATTTGCAACCCTCTCTGCTCTTCAGTGTTTTGTTGAAAACTCCTACACTAGCTAATCTCAGGACCTCGCTCTTTCCCATTCTGTATCTTCAGAAAGTTGGTCTCCAACTTTTCTGTCCCAGAACATAGTCAGGGCCCCAGCTGTTTGCAGCCTCCTCGGTCTTTTTTTTTTTTTTTCCGAGGGGGGAGGGGTCTTTTAGAGACAGGGTCTGGCTATGCAGTTTAGGCTGGCCTTGAGCTCACTTTTGTAGCTCAGGCTGGTCTCGAACTTGCACTGATCCTCCAGCCTCAGCCTCCCAAGTGCTGGGATTACAGGCGTGCGCCACCACGCCTGGCTTCCTTCTTGGCCCTCTGATGGGAGGTTGCCCAGGGCAGGTTAGAATTTTTCTCAAATCTCCAGGAGCAAGAGAGGGATGGGAAGGGGGAGGGATAAGGGTAAGGGGAGGGGGAAGCGGTGGGGGAATGCCAGCAGAGATTTGCATTAGAAGTTCATCTTTCTGAGAACAAAATGGAGACAGTTGATAGAAATACGCAGGGGAGAGGGAGGGGAGAGTTCCTTTTTGTGCCACTGCCGTGGCCACGGTGTCATCTGTGGGATGTGACCGGTGTGCAGTCCAGCCTCTGCCCGCAGCCTTACCTGGCAAGGTCACGGTGCTGTGGTGGCACATCAAGCCCCAGCCCCTGCCACCCTGAACACCTGTGACTCATCTCAGCGGCCCCATGGGGCCCAGGGGTGGGGAGCGGGAGGGGAGATGACACGGGGATCAGCGTGGCGCTCGAGGCTCACGTGGGCTGTCTCTATGGACACGTGCCTTGGACCTCACAGAGAGGGCTTCAGGGCAAGGAGAATGATACCCACCGCCACGTTCTGCGCAGTCCTGGAGGGGAGCTTGGAACTCTGGCCTAGGGACTGGAGGTGGAGGGGCAGATCGTGGGTGCCAGGTCTGGTGGCCAGGCAAGGGTGGCTGAGCTCCAATCTTACAGTATTTGTTACCCAGAGACTTGGGCTGTGCCCTCTGCATGCAGAACAGCAGCAGAACTCAGCGCCACAGAATGGTGAGCTCCCACACAGGCCCAGACACACTCGCTGTAGTGGCTCCTTGATCACTCCTCCGCCAGGAGTGGAGAGGTGGAGACTATGACAGCCAAGAACTGTCCCTGGAGCTTGGTGCCAGATGGTATGTTGTGGTCTGTCCCGCCCTGGAGCACCCTTGTTGATGGGTCACAGCTCCTC
>PVKN010014149.1:0-19414 GCA_004027915.1 Capromys pilorides | reverse complement strand
TATTACTATATATGGTGAACGCTATCAGGCGAGCAAGAATCAGGAAGCAGGATGTGGGCGCCATCTTGGGCACACGATGGGCGGGGGGGCAGCTGGCGGTAGACGGGCGCCATCTTGTATATTGCCGTGGCGGCTCCTGACATTAACCCCTGCCCATTTCAGTGTCATTATCATGGGTTACATTAGGGATGGTAACATAAGAGCTATGTGTATCTTTCACAAGACCATTTTCCCAGCATCAAAGTAACTTAATTCCTTGCACTTATTTCATTTATTGTGATGGTTTCAGTTTCTTTCTTAACAACTTCAATATATTTTCCTAAAAAATTAGAAAGTGCTACTCAGTACAATCTTATCACTCTTCAACTTTTCAAAGGTTTTTCATCATTTTTCAAGTGACAGGGTAGTTAAAGTAATTGTTTCAGTAAATAAGTAGACACAGAGCACAGTGAGCATCTGGAACCTCAGCATACCAGTGACAAAAGAATATGATGAATAAAAACTAAACAATTTCCTGACCAAAAGAAGTATGAAGTAAAGATTGTTAAGTGATCTATAGAAAGAACAACAATCTGAAGACTACATTTCTACAGCATAATTATCATCATTAAGATTTTTATTATTGAGCCTGATTCCATAAAGAGCCAACAAAAATAATCTGCTCTCTGAGAGGACTTTGTTCTCACATGTGATGTGAATTAACTTTTCCTCAAGAATAAGGTCCCACTCTGAGCACCGAGCAAAGATCATCTCTGGGGAGTCCATCCCTCCGTGAGTGCAGGGGCAGAGTCAGCAGCCAGGAAACAGGAGATTGAGGCCAACCTTTAGCCAAAGGGAATCCCAGGAACCTGCAGCTCACAGAAGGTCAGCCTCAGATTTAGAACACAGTCCCAAGGTACCACAGTCTCCCAGCCTCTTGATGCACTGGATTATAACAATATTTACTACAGAACTTACAGGAAGCTTAGTTTTCCATGAATGGGAAAGTAGAAAGTGCAAGGACTTCATCTAAGTTTCTTGAACATTATCTGACCACATAGTCAAAGAGCAAGAGGTGATGTCTAGTTTCTTTTCTTCTTCAGGGCAGGTTTTTGCTTTGTGTTTTATTTTGTTTTGTGCTAGGAATCGAACTCAGGACCTTGTAGCTGGCAGGCAGCCATCTGTGCCACTGAGCTACATACTTAGCTCAACCTTTTGCTTGTTTCCTTAGAATCTTTCAGGAGCCTTGAGGGGTGATAGGAGCTTTACACATGCTCACCAGGTCCAGAAAAGTCATACCTCAAGCTAACACTGGCACAAACACCATTCACTCATGTTGAGACAGTGTAAAGGTCACCTTCGGAGGATCCATTGTCAGATTAACACCATCATGTATTAACGCTGTCCCTTTGGGTAAATGACGTAATAGTTTCCATGCTTCTATTTTCTATTAGACCAATGGAATGATATTGAGATTAAACACTTTTTAGTAAAACATACGGCCCAATGCAACTACCCAATAAGTAGAGATTTTACCATTACATTATAGTATAGTAAAAACTGAGGCGCAAGTTGCTTGGCCCATGGTAAAGTCAGCGCAGTGTATGAGACACATTAAGTTAGACAGGTCAGAAGTCTTCAAACATATCAAGGATTTTTTTTTCTGTCATTTTCATTAACTAAAACTAACAGTCTAGTTTCAGCAAAGGAGAATAGAGATAGTGTGGGAGGGTGGATTTTGTAGAATCAAAGCAGCTGGATCTATAAAACACACTTTTCCAATAGAATTATATTATGAAGTACATTAGCAATTTAAAATTCTTTAGTATGTATATCAAAGAAAAGTAGGTGAAGGTGAAGGTAAAAAGAAATAAGTGAAGTTAAATAACATTTAAAGTATTATCATTTCAACATAGAAAAAGTATAAAAGGGAACATTTTGCTTTAAATATAGAAAATTTTCCAAATGTGTATCTTGTGCAACAGGCCCAATGTGAACTAAACACCTTTCAAACATTCACTGCTCACAAAGGGCATAGTGATAGCAGTCAGAAGCTTGCTGTCCGAAAAGAGCAAAGAACACAGAACAGGGCCTAGGGACCCTGGCCCCTGGGAATTCCAGCAAGCGGGAGACAGGACACCAGGTTCCTAGAGGGGAAGTTCTGTATGTCCGTTGTTCCTTACTTGGGAAGTTACCAATGAGTGATTTGCAAACTTATATTTTGGTGCATGCTGGAAGGTGATGTAAACAACAGCTCGCTGCTCACATCAAGTGAGTTATGCACATTCTTTAGCCTGTCTTAGCCTTCAAAGAATGTCAGAAGTTTTGGTGGTGGCTCCGGTTTCACTTAGAGCCAGGCTAAACTCAGCAGAACCTCGGAGGCTCTATGGTAATTCAGCCTTTGGATCCTTTCTTTCTGCTCTGACTGATAGCGGGCAACTCAGGGGCAAAGGTTACTATGTTGGAAAGATGCTTTAAAGCCTCCTGCTGCCAAGAACCAGAGGACTGCCTGCAGCCAGGCAGTAGGGTGTGCGCTCACCTCTCCGCTGCATTCTGCGCAGATCCCCCGTTTATGCTTTTGATGTACAAAGCCAGCACATTTCACTGTGCCAAACATCAGTCCTTACTCAGGTGCAAAATGTAACCCTGATCCACTCGGAAAGAGAATCTCCATAACGTAACTCGTGAGGTGTCCACTCCAGTTCTTACTAACTCTAAAGGAGTGGGCTGGAAAATGTATGACTGTCATGCTCACTAAGGTTTCTGATACACAGGTTAAAGCTGCTGGAAATTGACCATTCCCTCTATGGATAATATTTTCTGCAATGATCCATGTCTCTTAACAGTGATTAAACTAAGCTGATGTTTGATCTTTCTTTCATATTATTTAATGGAAACCATTGGTCAGAGTCTATATGCTTATTTCAGGAAACTTTTTCTTTTTGAAAAAGATCAGAGAAATGTGCTAAGCTGTACAATCTAAAAATATAAAACCCACGATGTTAGAGGTCCATGTGTACCAATTTAAAATGTTAAAATCATTCTAAGATCTTAGATCATGCAAAAGAGGTGATGGGTCTTGGGGCTGGGAAGATAGCTCAGCAGTCTTAAGTGCCTGCCAGGTAAATGCAAGGATCCAGGTTTGTTCTCCAGTACTGCATGCTTTGCAATCCCAAAACCAGCAGGGCCAGCTGCCAAAACTGGATGTGGTGAAGCAGCCCTGTAATCCCAGCAGTGGGAAGGCTGAGACAGGAGGATTACTATGAGTCTGAGTTATATAGTGAGACCCTGCACAAAATACATACATACATACATACATACTCTTTAAAAAAAGAGGTAACAGTCCAGATTTGCTGCCCAGTTGTAGCTTCTAGGACACTGGTCTACATAATTTTGTCTCTTTCAAATGGTACCAACTGATTATCCCTAGGTGTAAGTCTCGATCTTTTACAGAACCATAAAAGCCTATAACAGATCATAATTTTAGTCAGTGTGATGAAATTCAGCCTCAATCTTCAAAAATTGAAAAGAAAAATGCAGTGCTTTTTTGCAATAAAATGATCCCCATTATGAAATATGCCATGGTGCGCCCCGCGGCTTCCAGGATCCCGACCGCGTGAGCCTTTGGGGAGCCATTTGTGTGATACACACAGGAGTTAACACTACAAGGAAACTCACTTCAAGGAGGAGGATGCACTTCACCAGGACCCAAACACAGACACTGGCTCAGCCCTGAGTAAACTACTGCTGTAACTTCCTCAGGGGCGATCACTTTCACTAGCAATAGGTTAAGCTGCTTTCCAGGACACACATACGCTAGGAGAACGTTCTGCATTTGGTCCTTCTCTTGTGAGCATATAACCTCATGACGTCTGAATTTCATATATAAAAATCAGAATAAGATGCCTATCTCAAGGAGTGGTTATTAGATAAAATGATTAATGTAGATAAATCACACTAGGTTTATTTATTTATTTATTTATTTATTTAATGTATTTAGTACAGGGTCTACAGGGTTTCACTACATTGGACTCACAGTGATCCTTCTGTTTTCAGCTTTCCAAGTGCTGAGATTACAGGCGTATGCCCACTCTCAGTCTCCATCTCTGCGCACCCGGGAGCAGGCCGGCAAGGTACGCCAGGGATCGAACCCTGGTGCCTGTGAACACGAGGTATATATTTAACTACTGATTATATAATGGTGAGAATATGTTGATAACAGGAGTGAAGTGAATGACATTGTCGTGATGGTGCTGGTAGTGATAATTATAGTTCTGATGGTCAAACTCAAGAATTTTTCATAAAAGCACACTAAGTCAACACAGAAGATCTAAATTCCAATATCCTCAGTCCTATTAACAGGGATATTTGAATGTGTTGATACAATGCAGATCCCGGAAGATCATATCGTTCTCCACTCCACATATTTCTGTCACTCCCACTTAAGCTATTTTAGTGAAGCACAGCGTTTCCTAGTGATGCGCTCCATGAAACAGCAGCTCTATGGACTGGGTGATTTATACAGAGCAGCACACGTGCACGCCACAAATGCAACACACACACAGATGGGCTCTGTGTTCAAACCAGTTCAGGAACTGCGAATCTAAATAGAGTTAATCACGCTCTCAATACAGACTTTTAAAGCAGTTTCATTAGAATACACAGAAATTAAAAAAGTGTTATTTCCCAAATTTACTTTACAGAAGTAATCTGCTTTTTTTTTTTTTTCTGATCTGCTTATAGGGCCAACATTCTATTGATATATTTTCAAAAGGATGATATTGATTACATATAGTTAAGCCATGTTCTCTGCTAAGAACTGTTTCTTCATTTGACTCTACTGTTTTAGGCCCAATTCACAAACAAGGAACCCTCCCAGGCAATGTAACTTCCAGAGTCGGACAGCAGCACCTGGCTGGAACTATCTTAATCCCAGAACCTGGTAATCTAGCAGAAGTACGAAAGCATCAAGAAAACCAGTGTAGGTCTCCTATAAATCAGGAACCTGATGAGGGCACATCGCAAGGATAAAGAGGGCACTGCACACTCATAACCCTAGGTTCCAAGCCCATTTCTTTTTCCCTTTTAGTGGAGAGCTCCTCAAACTCCATTTTACCCCACTGGAGGATCATCCCACCTTCATGCTGCGCCACTAGGCTTAGTAATATTGAGTCCATGTGCTCAGAGGAAGCTTCTTCTAGTTGCTCTGCTTGGGGTCTGTTCGCGTTCTCATGGTGGACATTACGTCGCCAGCTTCCTATGGCCGTCTCCCCTGCTGGCTCTGCCATCCTTGGCAAATGTACAAGTAGAGAGCTCAGAGAGCATGCTAGCACTGCCTGTAAATCATGAATAACAACATTTGTGAGACTCAAGTGAGTATATTGCATGTAAAAATTTTTAAAATTTGTTTTCTGTCTATTTTTTGAGATAGGGTCTTGCCCAGGCTGGCCTTGAACTCACACCAATCCTCCTGCCTCATCCTCCAAAGTGATGGGATTACAGACGTGTACAACCATGCCTGGTTTTAAAACTTTTTATGATTTAATAAGCTAATTTTTACATAACCTAGTAGTTCCTGGTCTATAAATATATCAGCAATACTTAAAAGCACATAAATTTTAAAATATGTAAAGTTTCTAAATGGTCCATACTAGCTATTCAATTATATTGCATGCACTTACTATTATTATAAAATTCAGAAAATCATATCAATTATAAATAAATATTCTATACATTTGCAATTATTTTAATTAATAGACAATAATTTGATCCCAAATCCCTCTTAACTTGGTTCCATGTGCTTCAGAAAGTCCTTTATTCCTGGAAACTTCAGTCGTCATCAGAACCTTAGAGAAACTGGAAATAAAGGGAAGAAATTTCTAACTCCTAAAGTAACTTTTCAAATCCCTTTTACTGAAGTTTGATGTTTGGGGTAAAAGAAAAGTATTCTCATTTACACATAAGATTAAATTTCTTAATCAACTGAGTTCTCATAGCCCAGCAGATTAGAAACAGTAAATCAGAAGACAGATGGCCCTGGGAAGCAATTACAATGCTGGAAGTGACATTGACAGGTAAACAATGAGAAAGACAAAAATAAAATGTGGAGAATGCAGCTTGACACAATCACCCATTGTCATCTTGTTTATCTAGAGTCATCAAGAAAATGCCACTTTGTAATTTGAAGTTTTAGGAAAGTAGGAAGCTATGCGATATATAATAATTTATTCCAAAAGCAGTTGAAAAACCGGTTAACTGGTTAAGTTCAATTGCTTAGAAACTTCACCTTCATGACCCCAAATTTCTGCATAAAAATTGTCTCTGAATTTATTTCAGTGACTACGCATAGGACTCTGAGGACGCAGCATCATGGGATAAATGGTAACATTTTCCTTTTTGAATGAGAAAGTGTTTAATCTGTGCAAAATCATGTTTAGGCTACCTCTTGAAAACAGCAAGATTTCTGAACACAAACTAAATATCTGCATGCTAGAGGAACAAGTTCCACAGGAAGCTTAAGCAAAATGCGTTCTTGGTGGCACAATGCAGTAGGTTCTTACTGAAAATTGAAATTTTACATTTCTACCAAGTCATTATGAGGCTTACATGACAATGAATTAAATTATTAATATAATTGCAATGCAATCTTCCCAGTGCACATAGAACTGTAGAATACACAAGACAATTTTTCTCCACTATTACATTTCATTTTTGTATAATAGTACTTATAATTATAGAAATAATAGTAAGAGAAATGATAGCTCTGTGATGAGCCTTATCTTAAAATTTTATATAAATTGTTTCATTAATTATTTCAGCAATTCCTAAAAAGCAAGCAACATTTTGTAAGAGAACAAATTGAGGCATGAAGAGGTTAGACAACTAGTCATACAGGTTGTAATTCATAGGGAACACCTGTAAGCACCATGTTCTGAATCACAATTATTTTTTTTTTAATTTATTTAATTTCATATCACGGCTGGCTCAGTCTGCCCTGCGGATGGGGCAGGCACAGCCTGTGATGCTGGGGATGAACGCGGTTCCTGTGGTTGCCTAAGCTTGCCTAAGCAGGGGCTTTAGACCGGCCCTGATTCACAATTCTTTGTGGTTCCCAACACTCTGAAGTGGTGGAATTTCTTTTCACTATTAGCTTTTATGAAAGAAAACAAAAGTTAAACAAACAAATGCAACTCAGTTTTAGAGCATTTTCAAAGACTAGTTCTCACAAGAAGGGGTAGGAGCAAATTTGGGTTTTCTAACTATTGGTTCTGTGCTTTTTTTATGTTATTATTACCTTCTAACTCGTTTAGAAGAGGGTCTAAACGGGTCTCGTTACACAGATTGGACTCGTAGTGATCCTCCTATTTTCAGCTTTCCTGATTCTGCCTTAGTAGGCGCTTTAATCCACTGAGCTATTTGGCCTGCCGGCTTTTTTATATTGTACTTCGTGCATCCTTATACTTTCCCAGCTGTAGATAGCATATTGTGCTCCAAAATTCTTGACTCAGAAAACACACGACTAATTCCCCAAATACGACTGCAAAGCGCTGCCCAAGATACAGTCCAAGCAGTGGAGCGGTGTTTCACTCGGTGGCAACTTCCGAGACACAGATCCTGCGGCTAAAGCCCGAGTCCTCCCCTAGAAGCGCACTCCCTTCTACCTCCTTTCACCCCAAATCGTCTCTCCTGAGCATCCCAAGTGTAATTCACATGAGAGTAGAAAAAGTTACACTTATTATTTTGGTGCCTGTTCCTCCTGCAGCAAAAGTGAAGAAGGAGTGTCGCTCTAAGGGGAATCCGGCAGCCCAAGGACCTGATTTGGAAGTAGAAGAAAAATTTAGCATAATATATGACATATTCTTCTTTCCCTTTGCAGAGACAAATGTGCTCTCTGAGCTCACGTGGCGATTGCCTCTGGGGTGAGTGGGATGGACAGAGTCCCTTGCTGTCCTCACTGTTGCGCAGGCTTCAGCAAGACTCACAGCCTGCTCTCTGCTTGCCCAAAGATCCTTATTAGCCTGCAAAGATAAGAGACTCAGAAAAAGTCTGGGTAGCTGGGAAGTATCTCTCCACTGGTGGAGAGGCATTCCCTCACCGATCTATGTAATTAAGACAAAAAACTAAGTTGTTCATTAAAAAGTCCACGGTGGTACCCCTCAGAGTTTAATTATGACATCCATCACCATTTGCCTTTGACTGAGAAGAATTCTGTCATATTTCTGAAGGCAACTGAAATCCCCAGGTTCTATTAACAATGCTTCTGGACTGGCTAAGAACAGCATGGGCTCCTGCTCTGCTGAGTTCGTTAAAGAGCTCCTCCCGCAGCTAAGCAGCAGGAGCAGAGCGCTCCAGCCTCTAGGCTCCAGCGGTGCGCACGCCCCCGCCGCGTACAGCTGCGCACGTTGTGTAATGAAGAAAGGCACAGGGAATCCTTTTTCTGCTGAGGCCAGGAAGGAAGGCGGAATCCAAATGCAGGAAGCTCTCCGCTCTTTCTCTGTTTCTTAGGGCTGGTGGAGTATGACAGAAACTAAATTCCCAAGATGTGATATTGTCCTTCAAATAACCTTGGCTGTAAAATATGTCTTTGGTGATTCCATGAATGAGAAGGAACCCCTCTCTGTTTTAAATTCCAGTATTTGTGCTACCATTTTTGATCATATTAAGACCAGCGATTGTGAATTTACAGGTTACCTTAACTTGTGTTCTTTTATTAATGTGCCACATGTTTTGATTGAACTCCAGATGACTCTTCAAGTTGAAGTTACACTTTGCGAATTACTTCTCTTAAGATACGTGTTAAAGCTAGTCATATATTTCCCTTTGTCTTCGTGTTTCACAAACACTGAAAGATCCTGTGTTTAGGTTACAAGGATTTTGAGATGTTGAAGTACATCCTGGTCATTTTCACATTGAAAATATAATTTCTAAGATCTTGCTTTAGGGAGTTTCTTTGTTAACTTAATGATGTTTCAAAAAAAATCTGAGTTAGTTATGCTGAATAGTCTTTAGTTGCTGCTTTCTTATTTGCGTTGGTCCTGGGAATTGAACGCAGGACCTCATGCTTGCCAGGCAGGTGCGGTGCCCAGAGCTGTAGTGCCAGCTTCAGTGGACCAGTTTTAATCTAGCTGAACTCCATGTGCAGCATCACATTCTTAAAGCATAAACTGGATTCAGATAAGGAGCACAGTTTAGTTACTTTTGCATATATATTTAGCCAAACACAAGTGTTATGGCTCATATCCAGGTATCTCTCCAAAGCCTCACATACTCCTCCAGGGCTCTTTCTGAGGAGGTGGACCTACGGTGCTTGAATGTAGATTAAGCATGTGTGACACTAATTTAATCCACTGACTGAGGTCAGTGTCATTCTCTGCATAGTGCATCAGATTTACTGGAAACAGAAGCCGCATCCTGGATGCAGTGGGCATCCCAGAAAGCTTCTAGCCTGGTTGGTATAAAAACGAAAGGCAGGTTTGCCGCTGCTGCTTCGCTGCCCTCTGCCTGTTTTGCTACAAACTGTCTCCTCTCCAGTGCCCCTCGGCCACGCCACAGCCAGCCGTGGAGCCACCTGACCACAGACTGAAACCGCTACACACTGTGAGTTATACAAACCTTTCTTTCTTTGACTTGTGTCTGGGTGGTTGGTGTCAGGAACACAAAAGGTGTGATAACAAATATAGTTACTCATTTATTGTGTATTTCTCATGCATTGAGTGGATTAGTAGCTTATCCTTCTTCCCAAAATTCAAAGAAAAGAAAATGGGACTCTGCATCAAGATGTAATTACTACTCAAAAACTGATAACCTGAAGTTTAAGGTAAGTAATGCTGAACAAAGAACATCATCAAAAATTGCAGGCATTGCCCAGGACACTGAAGCGCATGCTCTGTAGCACAGACAGCCTGGCTATTTTACTTTCACAAGTCTGGTGGCAGACCTGTGGCATCCAAGCCACAGCAAGGTGTTTGTTGTCATTGGAAACTCTACTTCACCATCAGTGTCCTAGGAAAAATCCTGGCTAAAAGATGGCACCCAATTAAACATGAGTCTTTCTCACCATTGTTATCCAGCCCCAACACAAGCACACTGGTTTCAACTCTCCAGCACCAGCATATATTTTCATTCAGAGGGACTACTCAGAGCTGCCCTGGACCCTGCTCTTTCTGACAAATAACGTTTTTAGCCTTTTCTTTAGTTGTCAACCGTCTGTGTATACCTCATCTTGTTGCCTAAAGTAGCAACCTGAGTCAGTATCTATTGATTGCATCAACAGTGGAACTATTTTATTTCAAATTACCCATTTTATGAATCTGTCCAATAAATGAAAAAATACTGGATATTTTTGAAAGGACTTGTGTGTGTGTGTGTGTGTGCGCGCTCATGTAGGGGAAGTGGCTGTTTTGTGCTTTGTTGTTTCACTTTGTAATTGCATACAAATGGGATTATGTTGCTGCCAGCACCTGGATATGCAAGGAACAGCTTTGCTGACTAACACGAAGCTGCTGGTCAGGCTTCCAGAGCTATGCCATATGGCTGCTCATTAATTGTTCATAATGATATTTTAACTAAAAATAATGCAGTAACCAAGCATGAGAGGCCTCCTCACTTCGACTGAAATGAATCCAGGCATTCTTCCTGATGTCTGTGAGGGCGTGCCCCACTCTCCCATCGTGCCCGTTCCTCCTGGATAGAAGCCCATCCTGCCTCCCCCCAAAGGAAAAAATCCAGTGGTATAAACACCGTCAGTTGTCCTGCTTGTTGAGTTATGAGGTCAGCAGCCATTCCGGCCCTGAGAGGTTGAAGTCAGCATACCCCAAAGGCACCTTTTGGGAGCCGAGCACACAGCACACAGCCGCCTGGCTTCACTCTGCGATTTCAGCTCGCCATATTTTGGCAAATCAGAAATAGTCAAATTTTGCTATGTCAATAAAGTCTCTGCAGAAGCTCTTGCATATCGAAGGCTGGGGTTTCCTTGGGTCATCGGATATTATTAGGCTTAGCAGGTTCTTTCTGCAGTAAGTCATGATCTACTCAGTAGTAAGACATAAAGTCAATTAAATGGACTGAATCTAGCATTCAAAAATATTTCTCAAATTTTCAGAATTAGATTTGATTGCTCTGAGAAAACAATACTGATCTTCTTTAACCTTTGCAAAGTAGACAAAGTATAAACCAACTACATGTTTTTCAAGCAAACATTACCCAGGAAGTGCGCCACACAGCCAATTTCATGACAAATGAGTCAGATCACAGGTGTGTGAACACAATTATGTCCCCTCTAAGAGCTCCTTACTCTTAGAAATTATTCTTCGTAAGAAGGTGGTGGACTCGGTTATCTCACTGAATTGTAGAATGAGTAAATAAGTTGTGATGGGACTGGGGAAATAGCTCAGTGGTTCACTCACCTGCCTGGCAAGGGGAAGGACCTGGGACAATCCCTGGTACTGGATGCCGTGCCCTCCTCGGAACTCCAGCGTGGTGGTGCACGCCTACAATCCCAGCACTGGAGAGGCTGAGAAAGGAGGATCAGTTGAGTTGGAGTTACATAGGGAGAACCTCTACCAAATAAAGAAATAAAAGATTAAAAAATATGTTGTGATAATGTAAATATAACTTTAAATTGATAGTTTTTGCATGTCATTATTTATATTTTGGGGACCTAAGGCAAATCCTGCACTGATGTTTCTAAGTAGAGATCTGGAAATAGGTGTGTTGCTTGCCTGACTTTACAAACGAGCACATACAGCATGCAGTGGGTGAAGGGGCTGGGGCACAGACTTTTTATTTTTCATATGCTTTTCTTCCTGTGCTATCTTCTTTTCAATATCTCTAGAAAGATATCACTCATAGGAGCAACCATAACTTCATTTTAAAATTTTTTCTGAAACTCTATCAGCTTTCCTTTACTCCTCGGCGTAGTCATCCAGAGTCCTAGCTGTATTGAGTTTCTGATATCTTTGTCTTCTAACTCCTCCGCAATATATAAAACTATTCCATCTCTCTTTTTAGACACACCACTCTCATTTATTGCATCTCTTTAAATTTATCTACAGAATGAATTTTCCTATGATATCTGTAAAACGCTATGATTTAATGACACCTAATAGAAAAAAATTAAATCTAAACTATTGAAAAGAGTCATCTTCTTAAAAATACACATCATAAAATCTGAGACTGTTCTGGAAAGCAAATTAGATATTGGCTGCAGTTCAATAAAAACAACTTTGAAATGTATTGGGGCCGGGTTATTACATGCTCCTCCAGTGCCTCTAGCCGGCATATTTCCTCTTTATTGTAAATCGTAAGTTGAAGCTACAAATGCTTCCTATTGACCTGAGCTTAGCTGCTCTCAGGGCCTTTCTGTCTTACCTGCCAGCTATTATCCTGCCATACCTGTTGCCCATTTTTAGTGAGGCTTTATGATGACTCCTATTTTTTTCCACGTAAGTCATTTTTTTTTTTTTTAAATTTGGACAGTGGGTTTCATTTTTACTATACCACCATGATCACAGTGTGGTCTGAAAACAAGCAAAAGATGACATGGCAGGAAGGAGTCGGTTGGCTACAAGTGCCAGGTAAGTCAGGCCTGGGTTTCTTTTATTTGGTGAAGCCCTCCTGCCACTTGCTCTCCTGCTGCCCCACAGCCCAGTGACTCAAGCACCCTGCCCTGTTTGTCTGGCCTTTTACGGTACTCTGCGTGCTCTTTCCTTTCTCCAGTGTCAGCACTGGGTAAGAATAAATACAGAGCTGAGCATTTCAACGGGGACAAGAATTGTAGAAATGAGAGAGAAGCAGAGAGAACTCACTGAGTCTTCATTTTGAAGCAACTGCTCACTTGGCACTAGGCTGTCTTAGCTAGAAGAATGGACAGCCTGTTAGCCGCATAATGCAGTGGTGTAAAAAGTGCAAACTTCTAGATGGGCAGGCCATCAGGTAGATAAAGGATCAAACTTTGAACACAGATGGACCGAGTTCACTCATATCTCCATTATTAAACAAAAGGATGTTTCAGAGAGATTATTTAGTGTCTCTAAACTCCCTTAATATAAATAAATAGGAAAAATAAAACTATCTACTCCAGTTAGGTAAAACTGGAAGTGGGATATGCACATAAAATGTTTAATGGGTAGCATGTTATGACCACTCAAAGTATGTTAAATTATTATAATAATATTGCTATTATTACATGAGATTAAAGCTAAGAGATAGGAAGACAGTTGAATGTGATAGGATTCATAATATCAGGAAGGCCATTGCTAGGAGGAGACAAGATAGAAATAATCATGCAAGATAAAACACACCTACCTAATTGTAAGAGCTTTTTCTGGGCACAGTGTGCTGCCTCTTGCTCACCAATGTGCATCAAAGAGGCAGTGCCCTACTGTAGCTCCGAGGCCTTTTCCAAGTCTCAGAGTACTGGGCATGATTAATGTGACCATTAGGAAAGGTATTGAGACTTCAGAGTCCCCAGAAGAAGGAACGCTTGTAGTGGGGCCATTTGGGTGACTTGACAAAGTGCTGTGGAGGACAGGGAGCCTGGAGGAGGGAGACAGAGGAAATAGAGACGCCTAGAAGAAAAGAAGATCGAAATGTTCTGATTTCTAGTACAAAAGAACATGTTTTAGCAGGAATTATTCCACATAAAATTTTTTCTTTTTTCTCTTCTTTCTTTCCTTCCTTCCTTCCTTCCTTCCTTTCTTTCTTTCTTTCTTTCTTTCTTTCTTTCTTTCTTTCTTTCTTTCTTTCTTTCTTTCTTTCTTCTTCCTTTCTTTCTTTTTTGTTTCTGTTACCAAGGATTGAACTTACACTTGCCACTTATGCCACTGAGCTATCTCTCCAGCCCTGAATTTTTTCAACTACTGAGAATTTATACACTGTTAAGAGAATTTCAGATATTTACAGATAGGTTTTTCTTTAAATTATGAACAATGTGAAACCAAATCAAGTTGAGATGCATCAGCCATGCTTAGTAAATGAGCATCTTATATAAGCACAGGCCGCTGTGACTCACTCACTAATGAGCCCAGTGAGAGACCCAAGGAGAATTCTGCTTGAATATTTGAAGTTGAATAAAAAACTGGAGCAGCCACTGCTAGTTGCCTCCGTGAAAGTAAACCTGCAAGAAACTCTGGGCAACTGAAGAGGAGGTGGGCTTCACAGAGGGAGCGGAAGCTCCCAAGTTGACTGAGACCACTGGAGGCTTTCCAGAAAGCTTACATGAGCTCAGTTTTAACCTGGGTCTTTCAGCCTATTTGCTTTTTGTATTTTTAAACAACTCTACTAGTAATTATTAAGGTACACATGTATGATCAAAATACAAAGTGAATACTTAAATTAAGAAGAATTTATTATAGTATAAAAGACACGTCTATTAATCTCCCTCAAAATATCTGCCCACTTACCCTGGCTGTATTATCAACACACGTATCCCATTGTTCCTGACCTTTTCTGAAGCAGTTCCGGAAATCCTCTTTCATGAGCATCTTCAGAAGCTATGATAAATAAAACAGGGAATCTCGCTACCGACTGTCATCCAATGAAAGGCGAGCTCATAAAAAACTGTGATGCGTCTTCAGCCACTTTATTTACTAGAGTATGTGTTCTGCAACTCCAGGCTTTTCTCTAAACTCAAAATAACCATAAAGTGCAGGCTTTGAATTTGTTTAGAACATTCATTCAGGCAACCAGGAGAACTTAAAGGAAGACACAAAACTGCCCTTCCTGCGTGGTTTGAAAAAGTGTCAAGAATGGTAGGACAAATGTTTCATTTTGAGAAGAGAAATTTTGAGAGGAATTTATTGCAATGTGTCCTTTTTATTTTCCTGCAGTATTGTGGATTGAACTCAGGACCTTGCGCTTGCCAGACAAATGCTTACTCTACTGAGCCATCTCCCTGGCCCCCTGCAATATGTCTCTTAGTATTAGTCTTTAAATGTATGTATTCATCATATTTTTAATCAGACCTCATAGATAGAAGGCCAATAAAAATTAGAGAAGGAATATATTGAAGTCAGTTGATGAGTAATGTTTTAAAACAGGAAGATATACAGAAATCTGGCATTAAAACTATACACACATACAAACTCAAAAACACACAAAGCTGAATTTAGGGTTGAAAATAATTAATGATTTTTTTAAAAAAAATTTATGTATTTGGTGCAGAGCCTCACTATGCAACTCAGAATTGTAGTGATCCTCCTGTCTCAGCCTCCCCAGCACTGAGATTACAGGTGTGCACCACCACACCTGGTCTTTGTTGTAGGCTCAGCAGGCTCGGGGTGGAGCCAGTGTGGCATGTGGTGCCAGGGATCAAACTCCAGTCCCTGCACTTGCCTAGATGGGTGCTTAGTCCACTGAGCTATCTTGCCCGCACGCTTTATGACTTTTAAAGTACCACAGACATTTTATTATTTCTTACTAAAGCCTTCAATTTGTCACTTCTTTAAAACTAGCTTTCATAGATTTTCTTATTTCTTGGGTTCTATGGAAACTGCAACATTTAGAGATGTTCAAAATATGACACTTCTGGCACGTGAAGACCTGTGATTTCTGTAATCTAAATTTTAGTTCACATTTACTTCAAAAAGGTTTATTTTGCTCTTTTTGCTTCTTTTTGGGTTGAGCTACAATACAGATTATTTCTATACAGGGTTTTAACACACACATTTCTGGTTGATTATAGGGATAAGTTGTTTCAAATGGAAAAATCATTTATTTTCAGGACAATTATAAGATGTGTTTTATTCATGGAGGATTTTTCTCTCCCAAATGTAGCATATCCCTAAATGACCTTGTTAGTGAGAGCCTTACTGGCACCAGCAAGTATGCCCGTGTTGCAGTTCAGATTTCCAAGGGAAGGATTTAACACAAGACACATAATTTACAGGATTATTTTATAATACTCACTAGAGTCAAATGCACAACAGTGCAGGAGCTCTGCCCATGGACTAGAGGCCCAGAGAACCCAGTTGAGGGCCTGGAGCCCACAGCACTGTCCTGCACGAAGGCCCAGAGCCCTTGGTAGCATCCTCTACAAGTCAAGCGTGAGGACTAAAGACCATGACAATATCTCAAGCAAGCCTATGTCAAGGTCCTGCACTGAACAGCCCTGAAGGTCAGTGGTGAAAGCAAGAAAACCTGCACCAGTGGGACAAAGGGTCTGTGCCAGGAAATGGATCCTGCAGTGGGCTGGAGGGGCAACACCGGAGCTAGGAAGCAGCTCTCTGAGTAAAGACCAGTGCTCTTCCAAAGAATTGCAGCCATCCTCGGCAACAGCAAGGTCCAGAGCTCCTCTTATGATGAGAACACCAAGTTCCCATCAGGATCAGTGTGACAAGCTTTTCCAGGAGAGTCCTCGGCACACGCGCTTCCCCGCCAGTTCTTTTTGGTTTAAGTATGCCATTGGCAGGAATCTTAGTGTGACCCTTCCACACCTAGCACCATGCTGACTCAGTTCAGCTGGTTATTACAAGTTGGCCATCAGTTAATCTACTCCAGCCTGTGAGGCTACACACATAGTTATTTAGGTTTGTGGGGTCTCCCTAGTGCCCATCCTTGGCCTTTTCTTAATCTTTGTCTCACTCTGACTAATTTCATAAAATTTCAGAGCTTCCACTTCTACCCACATACTATTCACTTATAGATACATTTAACACACTTACTGAGCTAACTTCTATCTTTCAAGTTCAGGTCTGAAGTTTCTGAGAGTCCCAGAAGATTGACGCAAAGCTGAATTCATCACCTTTACAGTGACACCTCTCACTATGGATAAGTTCTGCCCTGAGCTGTGAAAAAGTACCACAGACTGCAGGGCTCAATAGAAATTCCTTTCCTCACTATTCTGGAGACAAGTCTCAGATCAAGATAGTTTCAGGATTTCTTTTTACTGTATCTGATTCTAAATATTCTCTTCCTTTAAGGACAGCAGTCATGTTGAATTGCTGCTTACCTTAATGCTGTAATTTGAATTTAATTACCTGTATAAAGACCCTATTTCAAAATGCAATCACATTATGATATGAGAGAAATTAAAATTGTATGTGCGTGTTGGGATGGACACAACGCAGCCCAGAGCAGAGGTGCGACATAAGGACACAAGGAAACGGTCAGAAATGGACGAATGTGCATGTGTAAAGAGCTAGCATCTTGTCTGGTTTTGACAGAGGGTTTATAAAATATCATAATATCATATGGCCCAGGCATAAGAAACTTATACAGATTTCAAAACACGCCACGTTACTCCATATCTCTACCCTTTTGCATAACATTAGCTCCATCCAGCCCCACAATGTCTCTCAAGTTTATCTTCCCATAAGATACCATTCAAGATCATGTTCTCCTCTGAAATATCATCTTTTCCCCTCATGAAACAAGTCATCTCTCCCTCCTTCACACAAGTTTTAGCGTATATAACTATACATAGTTAGTGCTAACTGGCTACACTGTGATCATTAATATAGAACTCTAAATATTCTTCTAAATTTCCAGCTCCTCAAAGACAGAGCTTTGTCATCTTTACTTGTGTTAATCAAACTTTGGCAAAATGCCCAGTGCACAGTTGTCAGTTCACTAAAACTTTGTTAGATGATACAAACATATAGCGAACATGTAAATAAAACCAAAATGTTAAGACTTGGAAAGTTATAAAGTAGCTTCATATTCATAATCTCCTTTGAACAACCCAATAAAGCAGATAGTAACATTTTTTGTTTTATTTGAAAATAAGATTCATTATATCTATATCTATATTGATATCTCTATCTATATAAAATCAATGAATATTTTTATTTTGGGATACTAATATTTACTGGAAATGCTGCAAGAATAACACTGAAGATTCCCATATTTGCCACATCTGGATTCACTCATTGTTACCACCTTAACTCATTATGGTATGAATGACACAACTGATGAACCAACAGTGGTGCATTTTGCCCAAAATCTATACATTCACAGTTTGTTTAATATTTTGAAAATATTTTGTTATTCTATGAACACAATAAAGCATATTTACACAAATGCAGTTGGTCTAATCTATGCTACACCTGGGTCAATGAGAGCAAGACTTTCAGAGAGAAATGAACAAACCATAACCCAAAACTCACGTATTTATCATAAAATGCCAGTGTGGCAATTAAGCCTGAATACCGAGGTTTAAGTTTAGATCAAGCCACTAGTGCACTCATATCTTTTGTCTTAAAAGAAATGACAAGTAACACGCATGTGGTAGGTTTGCCACTTCTGATCTTGACTATGCAATATATCTTGGTGTGTTTGAACACATTGCTGCACTGAGAACTATAGGCTATTGTAGCTCAGTGACATTTGTACATATGTACATATTTAGACAGCTTCGCTTGTACTGGCAAGGTCATCAACACAGGAGTAATGCATTATGCTACAGTGTCATTAGGCAAGAGGAAATTTTCTGCTCCATTATAATCTACTAGGACAATTGCTATATATGTAGTCTGTCATTGATGGACAAACAATGCCATTATGTAGCACATAAGTACTTGGTCACAAGATTCTTAGTATTTTCTTAACATCCTCTATTTATCCCAGAAGTGTATCTTTAGAATTATATTACATTGTATCATCTCATCTCCTGAGGCATATATAGGCTTAGAGTGTCTTCGTTTTTAATAAACTTGACAATATGTACTGAAAAATTGGCCAGACAGTTTGCAGAAAGTTCTTTAGTTTGAGTTGGATGTTCTCATTGTTAGACAAAATACAGAAGTTCTGAGGAGGAGCCTGTTGGTGTAAAGCAACATGCTTTTCATTATTATTATGGCCAGCTCAGTCTGCCCTGGGGGTGGGGCTGGTGCAGCATGTAGTGCCAGGGATCGAACTGTGGTCCCTGCAGCTGCCTAAGCTTGCCCAAGCAAGTGCTTTACACTGCTGAGCTATCTCACCAGCCCCCTATAAGGGATCATTCTTATTACATCCTATCAAGGGTACTGATGTGCTATTAACATAGCTTTACACAGATGGTACTACCTATGATTGTCTAAAGCTTAAGGTTTGATTTGTCATCATTAAAGGTTGAAAAATAGAAAGGAGAATAAGTTCTGTGACAAGGGGCGATCAAAGGAAATTTAAATTTCAGTGTTCCTAAGTAGATTATGTTGGAACACAGCCAGGCCCATTTTTGCATCTATCTATGGCTGCTTTGAAGCTCTAAAGGCACAATTGAATAGTTAAAAAACAGACTCTTGGCTCACAAAGCCAAAAATATTTACAATCTTGCTTTAAACCAGCATGAATCAAACACAACTAGGTTCAAATCCCAACTCTAGAATTATTATCAATAAGACTCCTGGCCAGTAGCCTGACATTTCTGAAAAGTAGTTTCCTTATCTGTATCTGTAGGATGAGATTGTTAGTAGCTATGTCAAGACTAAGGAGCAAGGATAGTGTTTATAAATTGGTC
>PVKN010014148.1:0-19399 GCA_004027915.1 Capromys pilorides | reverse complement strand
ATCTCATAGTTTTCAGCAGAATTCCAAGCAAATTTGACAAACATATCTATATTAAAAGAATAACACATCAAAATTTCACAATAATTCATCCCAGAAATTCATATTAATCTTTATCATGAAATCTAATAATATAACTACAACATTACTGTTTAAAAAGAGGGAAAAATACACATAATCACTTTCATATGTTTCTAAAAGACATTATAAAGAGAATTCATTACTTATTTTTTGAAAAAATTCTCATTAAGCAAAATAATTCTCATAAATGGGAGTGAATCAATGCTTTCTTGAGGTGCTTTAGCTGGAGACAAGAAAAAGCAAAAAGTTTTTTTTAGAAAAAGTGAAAAACCAACATAAAAACAGAAGCAGTAAATTTAAGTCATTGTAAACACTGACACTAGAATAGCTGGTTCCAAATTTCATATAACTTTAAACAAATTACCTAACCTCCCCATACCTCTAGAGAAGAGTTTTCACATCTGTAAAAATGCAATAATAATATTCATTTATGGGAACATTGTATAGATTGAACGAATCAATTATATATACAGTGCTTAGGACATACTTAGTGTGCAGTGCTACATGAATGCACAATATCCAAAAGGCAAGATTGTGAATGTTGAACCACCACAGCCATTTACATGAAAGTCAGGAATAAGAAATGAACACTCAAAGTCAATGTTACTATTTAAGTTTTCATTGTAAAAATGCTAGTCACATGACCCACCAAGAGAAAACATAATTTATAAATATAGAAAAGTAAAAGACAAAATTATCATGATTTACAAAACAATGACAAGATATTGTTTCTGAAAATGTTAATAGAATTCACTGGAAACAAATAGAAATTTATTGGACTTATTTAACACTTTTACTCTCTCAAAGGGAAACCTAGATAAATATGAGAGCAATCTCAAGGTAGCATAACTAGGAGCCTGAGACGTGGAAAACTCACCTTGGCAATGTAATGCAGGAGATGCCCATGTGCCCAGGGGGTACAGCGCAACACAGCCCCTTCTGGGAGCCTGAAAAATCCTTCCTTACAACTATAATGGACCTGGCTGCCCAGCCTTGAGCTGTAATTTCCCATAATGTAACCACGGGGGACCCTGGGGGGAGGCCGCAGGCTATTTCTGAAGATCAACATACGTCAAACGTAGGAGTATGTGAACATATTATTTTCAAAGCTCACAATCTTTCTCCACCTCCCCATTCCTCACATCCACATCCCTAAAAAAGTAAAACAAATTACTTTTTTAAGAGACTAGGGGGTGCTGGGGAGATAGCTCAGCAACCTAAGCCCTTGCCTGGCAAGTGTAAGGAGCCGGGTTCGACCCCTGGCCCTGCACGCCATGCCAACCCCTATTTTAAGTGCACTTGTTCTTGTCCACCTGACTTCTAGGCATATCTCCCACGCTGGCTTCTATTCACTCCTTTGACCTTCCATAGATAATGGCACCTACATATGAACAAATCTGAAAACAATTTAGCAATCAAAAGTCATGAATTTATATTAATTAGGGGCCAGGAAGACAGCTCAGTGGAAGAGGCACCTGCCTGGTCAGCACAAGGTCCCAAGTTTGATCCCCAGTACCAACAACAACAACAACAAAAGTTAATTAATTTGTATTAAATATAATTTTCAGGATCACTTTTATGATTCTGGGGCTTTACTATAGGACTTGTGTTTACCATCTAACATAGTGGCTAATATCAAAATATCTATTAAACTGAGTGTGGTGGTGCATGATTATAATCCTAGTACCGAGGGGGCTGAGGCAGAAGTTTGAAGCCAGCCTGGGTTATGTAATGAATTAAAGGTCAGACTAAATTCCCCAACAAGACCCTATCTCAAAAAAACAGTATCTATGAACTTTTAAGCCTGGTACAGGGAGGCTGAGGCAGGATCACTGGAAATTCAAACCCACCTGAGTAACTTAGCACCTTAGCAAGACCTTGTCTAAAAAAGCAAAACAAATTATTTTTTTAAAAGGACTGGGGAGGCTGGGAAGATAGCTCAGCAATCTAAGCCCTTGCCTGGCAAGTGCAAGGAGCCCGGTTCGACCCCTGGCACTGCACGCCATGCCAGTCACTGTAACCGGGTGTGGTGGCACACACCTGGAATCCTAGCACTGGGGAGGCTGAGACAGGGGGATCACTACGAGTCAGAGCTGTGTAGCAAGATCCGGTACTAAATAAGGAAATGAATAATTTTTTTACATTTTTTTGTTTTAAAGGCTGAGGGGGTCTCTTGGAGGGATGGAGCATCCTGGACACGGTAGCTCCCTAGCCTCTCCTCCAGACCCTATAGAGAGGGGGCAGTGTCTTGAAACCTCCAGTAACTGTGAGTTAAATAAACCCTGCCTTCCCTAAAAATAAGTAAATAAATAATAAATAAATAAAAGGCTGAGGGGGGACAGGAGGTTGAGGATGTAGGTCAGAGTGAAGACCTTGGATTCAATCCCCAATAAGGAAAAAAAAAATTAACTGATAAAATACTTAGTAATTACTAATTTTAGCTTTTCTCACCTAATCTCTTCAATCGTTATTAGGTGGTACAAGCTGGCAAAAGAAGAGGCAATCTCTACCCACCCAGACCTATAAACACCAGCGTGTAAGGCAGTGATGGCCGCAGAACCCGCCCCGTGAGCAGGCGCTCCGACAGCACACTCACCTGCGCACGACGTGGCGTCCCTGCTGGGGTGGAAAGGCTCGGGCCCGTTCCTGGGCAAATATCCATCCACGCAGTAGCACTCGAAGCTCCCGTGCGTGTTGACGCACCGGCCTCCGGGCCTGCACAGGCCAGAAACTTCACACTCGTCTATGTCTTCAGAGCCGCCCCAAATCCGGGAAAAGGCGAGAAGAACGGGAAGAAAAAGAAAGAGAGGACATTGTGACCGCCATTTTTCTGACATCATCGATAACCCTTCTAAATAAATATTTGTTTGCAATTGTATCATGGATTTTATTTGACTCCGCAAAGGCTCTTTGTATACACTTCTCCCACAATAGGCACAGTAAACACAGGAGATGCTCAATAAAAATACTGGTCAGTGTGTGCTGGCAATGAGCAAAAATCAACCACCATTCTGAGTTCCCTGACACCAACAGAAAGAACTCAAAAAGTACATTAAAAAATCTGACTATTGTAAAATAAAGATGGTCCCAGTCTTACAAAAAATATCTAAAATGGCCGGGCATAGTGGTGCACACCAATAAACCCAGCACTCGGGAAGCTAAGGCAGAAGCACCACCATGAGTTTGAGATCAGCCTGGACTGCACAGTAAGACCCTGTCTCAAGAAAACAAACAAAAATTCTAAAATGGTGCTCCAAATACAAAACAGTTTACGCTAGTGTGAAAAATGCCAGCAATTATGCTAGGGAGATAGCTCAGCGGTATAAGCACCTGCCTGGCAAGCAGAACAGGATTCGGCAAGGACAAGGGACAACGCTTGAGGCTTTACCCCTTCCCCATAGACTGCGACAGACAGCGTGCACACAGCCAAAAAACCATACAACAGGCCAGAGGCTGAAGAGGATCCTCTTTGCCAGAGAGCAACAAGGTTTATTCCCAGAAGTGGGTTGAGAACCTGAAGAATCCCATGAGAACCACACACATGGATTTCACATGGGGAAAAAAGCCCTAATGAAAATGGCACTCATCCTAGAAAACTGTGAGGACCGTGGGAGGGTGGAGGCGATGGCGTAGGCTCCTCGACTGGATTGCAAAGCAACTTTGGGAAGAATAACATGAAAGGGTCAACATTCTTTCTGTTTTCCCCCAGTACTGAGGATTGGACCTAGTGAGGTAGGGCCTTGCACTGAGCTACAACTCCAGACTTCTGTTTTATTTTGTTTTGTTTCGAGACAAGTCTTGCTAAATTGCTAAAATGCCCAGATTGAGCTCAAAGTTTTGCTCTTCTTGCCTTAGTCTTCCAGAGTGGTGATATGACAGGTAGGTGTCACTAAACCCAGCAAAATGGCCGATGTTCTATTTTTCCAAAAAAGATCTTTTTTTTAAAATCCCAAATAAACTACTAACACTGTAATTTCATAAAAGAAAGGATGTTTTAGAGCCCCCAAATAAGAAAGAAAACCTCAGAGTGCTTTTCAAATTTGTTTAGTGAGGTCTTATAAAAATTCACGATCGTCCCCTTTTTCTTTGGGTTTTGGACCATCGAACACCTCTCAGGTCACAACCGTCACGATTTGGGCAGCACCAGTTCACTCCCTGCTGGCAGGGCCCACACGAGCCAGAGTCGTGACAGTGCCACACCTTAGGTTCAGCACTGTGAGCAACGCTTTGTGGACAACTGGCTGCAGTCTACAGCCCCTCCCCTTCTCCCTTGCACGCTATTTCTCAAGACAGGAACATGGTTTGACCCTTGACATTAAAAAGGAACAAGAAAGGAGTGGAATCTGTTCCCCTTCCCCTGTCTGCTCCCCTTAGGCCGGTCTCGAGACTTGCTTTGCCCAATAGAACACAGCAGAAGTAACCTCAGGCCTGTTGCGCCCTGGGCTAAAGGGAAGCAAGAGGTCCAGGTTACTGTGCTTGGGAAAGAGGTCACTCAAGGGAACCCAAAAGTTGAGACACCACGTGCAGAGAGAGCATACGGATAAGCACAAAAGTACCCTGGGCCCTAGTCAGCATCAAAACACAAGACACGGGTGAGAGGCCTCCTTCCCCCTCAGGGCCCTGCTGCCAGCCACATGTGTCCACACAAGTGACCCTGTCCGAGCAGATGAACACAGCCACCCAGCCAGGGGATGGTGGGAAGCAATCAATCATTGTTTTTAAGCACTGTATTTGGGGGAGATGATGAGAGGTATGCAGCATTAAATAACCCAAGATACCACTGACTTATGAAGAGATGCACAAGTCTAAACATGCAAGATTAAGAGGCCAACATATCAATTAAAAAATAAATAAATACTGCAAAAACAATGAGCCGGGTGCGGTGACGCATGCCTGTAATCCCAGCACTTGGGAGGCTGAACCAGGAGGATCAGTGTGAGTTCAAGACCAGCCTGGGCTACAAAAGAGAGCTCAAGACCAGCCTGAACTGCATAGCGAGACCCTGTCTCAAAAGACCAAAAAAAGAAAGAATGATACAAAAACAAAATGCTATGAAGATGAATTCAAAATATTTGATCCATTGAAGAGGAACTGCAGAAGAGAATGGAATGCATGTACAAAACTTAATCTCAAAGTGGGGAAAAACACTCTCAGTTCATAAATTCAAACACACGCCATCTTTAAATGGCAGCGTGAATGCCAAAATGCAGCCGTTCTGCACAATGATGCTCCAGCTCACCCCCAGAACTTCAGAAGAGTGCTGAGCCTTCTCCCTGCTGCCTTTCTCTGGAGCTCCTTCACCTCCCTCCAGGTGCTGGGGTCCCTCAGACCTACCCCTAATTTTTCCTGTCGGAAGTATAGGGCTCCCATCCCCAGCCCCAAGTAGACCGCCCAGGGATGTGGTTGCTAGGAAATCTTTGATAGAAATGTCTGAGCCACTTACAGACCTAGGTCTAACCCGTAGGGCATGATCCCATTTAGAGGAAGTCTCCAGAATAGGCAAATGTACAGGGACAGAAGGTGTATTCAAGGCTGCCTGGGTCAGTAGGAGGTAGGGGGCGGGGAGAAGTGATGGGTATGGGATTTCTTTGGGTGAGATAAAAATTTTGTAAGTTCAGTGGCGATATTTGTGGAATTCTGTGAATATACAAACTACCACTGAATTGTGTACTTTAAATGGGTACTTTTTAAGGCTACGTGAATTACGTCTCAGTGAAGCTGTTATTTTTAAAAAGCAGAGGGTAGAGAGGCTGGGAATGTGGCTCAAGTCGCAGAGTGCTTGCCTGATGTGTGAGGCTCTGAGTTCCAGACCCAGCACCACAAAAACAATCCAACAAATACAAATTTTATGAAGAAAAATAAGAGTCACTCTGAATTCCATGGAATAGGAGAAAAAGGAATGGTAACCTGTGAGGGTGGCACCCAATCTGACCCAGGACTTCTTGTCTGAGACATTAAATGCTACACAGAAACGGAGTAACATTTATAGAGTTCTAAACCAAAGGGAAAAAAACACTGTGCTCTATTTAAGCTAAGAAATGACATTTTAGAATATGAATGATCTCAGCCATTACCCTGCTGACATTTCTCTTCTGGAAAAAAAAATTATTTTTTGAGAAAGTACCTCAGCCAGTGAAATAAATGAGAATAAATGTTAAAAAAAAAAAAAAGAGGAATCAGGCATGACAGCCACTCCAGCATTCTGGGACACTAAGGCAGGATGATCGTAAGTTTAATCCCAGCCATGGTAACTTAGGAAAACCCTGTCTCAACATGAAAAGTGTTGGCTCAAGATGTAGCTCAGTGCAAAGGCTCTAGGATCAAGCCCCAAAGAAAAAGGACAAATGGAGAAGAGCTGGGGCCGTAGCACAGTGGAACAGTGACCGTTTAGCACTCGTGAGGCCTTGAATTCATCTCTCAGCACTACAAAAATGAGGAGAGGCGGCGAAGAGGCATAGGAGGAGAAATGAAACTAGTAAGTGGGTAAATGACTGTTGGTAATATAATCATTAAATATTTAGCTATGATTATGATAAGTCTTAAAATATAAATAATGTACAATAAAAACAGTACCTACCTAGTGCAAATTCTATTTATTTATTTTTTATTTTATTATTTATTATTTATTCGTTTGGCACAGGGTACAGCTTGGACTCACAGTGATCCTCCTGTCTCAGCCTCCCCAGCACTGGGTTTACAGGCATGCACCACCAAGCCTGCTTTCGGGGCTGGCTCAGTGCACCTGGGTCTCCAGGGCTGGCGCAGCATGGGTACCAGAGATCAAACCCGGGTCCTTATGTTCACCAGGCAGGCACTTAGATCACTGAGCTATCACCCCAGCCCCTGGTATAAATTTTGGAGATGACTTTTACCACCGTAGCCCATTAGGTTCCTAGGCCTGACTCACTGTCTGAGCTTAGTGAGATTGTTTTTACTTAAGTCAGAAGCTGCCATTGCGCGAGCTCCATGCTGTGCTGTAAATGTAACGAGGAAGCGCTGTGTGATTCTGCCCAGCTCGTCATCAACAGGCCTGGCCCTGTGGTATCTGTCCATCTGCCCCAAACATCTCAGAAATACAGAGTGGGAATAAATGTAGGATTTTTCCAAGGATTTCTAAAAATAACAGCCTAAATGTTTCTGGGGAAACATGACTCAGCAGCAGGAAGAGCAGAAAGACTCAGAGCTTCCCAAGCTGACCGGCTCTGCAGTGGGACAAACGACAGCCTTTCCTCAGTTTCCTCATGGAGTCACATGACAGCCTATAGCAATAACTGTCATGGTGAGCCCTGGTGAGGTCTTGTTAGCAACAGTAACTCCCACTTGTCATCTTCTACACTGCCTGTAAACCCAGTGCTGGGGAGGCTGAGACAGGAGGATCACTGTGAGTCCAAGCTGTACCCTGTGCCAAACGAATAAATAATAAATAATAAAATAAAAAATAAATAAATAGAATTTGTACTAGGTAGGTACTGTTTTTATTGTACATTATTTATATTTTAAGACTTATCATAATCATAGCTAAATATTTAATGATTATATTACCAACAGTCATTTACCCACTTACTAGTTTCATTCCTCAGCCTGGGTCTGAGGAATAGCCACATGGTTTGTTCAGTTAGATAGATGTCAATGCTCTAAGACAGAAGAAACAACTTTTTAAAAATTCCTATCTCCATAAATAAGCTTCCCCGTATGGTATTCTACACAAATGGGATGCTTCACTGTGCACATTTTTTTAAATCCTTATTTGTTTTATTAGTACATGTTTGCAATGCATAATGATTACATTCCTTGTGTGAAGCTTGTCCACCAACATAACACATCTTTCTTCTTTTTATTTCCCCTTCTCCTGGCCTTCCCCTTGCCCACTCCCTCCACTTCCTGGTCCCCTTCTCTTTTGTAGATCTACCAGCCTGTTTCCTATTAACTAGCTTTGATTGTGCTCTTTATGTCTTGGGTTTCTCATGGAAGAGAAGCTATGCAATATTTAAGCTTGTGTGTGTGATTTATTTCACTGAACATTGTGTACTTTTTTTGTCTTTTTTTGAGACAGGGTCTCACTATGCAGTTCAGGCTGGCCTTGAGCTCACACTTTGTAGCCCAGGCTGGTCTCAAACTTGTAGTGATCCTGCCTCCAACTCTTACGTGCTGGGATTACAGATGTGCGCCACCACACCCAGCACATTATGCACATTTTTAGTGTAACTTCTTTCACTCAGCATGACAGTTTTAAAATTCCACCACATGACATATACCTGAGCAGATAGTTTTATTTTGGTTGGCTTTAATTTGGACTTGTTTTGTTCTTTCCTCAGTAGTGTAAATGTGTCACAATCTGTTTATTCATGCCCCGGCACTCCCCACCATTGATAGATATTTGGGTTGCTACCAGTTTGGACTCTTACCAATATCTGAGTAAATGTCTTCAGACATCATTTACGGAAAAGTTTTATTTCTCTTGGATTTAAAAACAAAATAAAAAAAATCATTATTTTAGGTCATGAGATTGAATCCAGAGCCTTTATACTGCAATATATCCCCAGCCTTTTTACTGTTTGAGACAAGGTCTCACTAAGCTACTACACGGCCCGCTTGCAAGTCTCCTGCCTCATCCTGCCAGAGTGACTGGATTACAGGCCTGTGTCACAGTGTCTGATTTTATTTTTATTGAAATGAAAAGAGGATCATGGGTTGTAAGTGAAATAAATCTATCAACCTTATTTCCCACAATATGGAAAAAAGAATATCATGGTGTAGACATGAAACACCACACTGCAGAAAAAAAGTAAGCAAGTTACTAACAGGACGTGCGATGAATCTATAATTATGGTTGCAGTGCATGTGCACAGAGATATCTTAGCAGTTGACCAAGTGGAATTGCTGTGTCTAGGTGATATTTTTTTCTTTTCTTTTTTTAATAAGTAGACAGAAACAAGCTGTACTCCTTCCTAACGGGGAGAGGGTAAATCCTGACTTGTTTTTCTGACTTCTCTTGTACATGAGGATAACTGTGAGTCTTTACAATCAGAACACAGAGGCCCACTCCAATCTGCCCTAGACCAGAGCTCCATTCTCCCTCATCCCTAACTCCTGCTCATGTAGAATGGAGAATAAGTCTGGAGGAGCTCAGAAATGCCCTGGTCCCAGAGGAGCCTGGCTTCATCAAGCCAGACTGTAAACGTTTTCACAGTTCGGCCAATACTGAGAGTTTGCTTAGGAAAAACTTCTTTTTTTTTTTTTTCTTTTTTGGTAGTGGTGGTGGTGGTGCTACTGGGGATTGAACCCAAGGCCACAGCCTCAGTTACATCCCAAGCCCCTTTACCCCCAGTGACAAGGTCTTCTTAACTGGCTCCAGCTAGATGTTGATCAACCTTGGGATCCTCCTGCCTCCTGTGCGTGGGGATTACACGCAGGAAAGCCTATCTTATACACAGTGCAAACATCAACAATCTGGATCCTGCTCTACTGACTCCTCCAAAAGCTGTACGAGTGGAGTGAAGCTTCTGAAAAGGAAATCCCTGTGCAGAACTTACGATCCTCAGCAGGGCCTTAGGAAAGAACCTGAGCAATCTTACCTGGGGTGGGGGCAAGTGACAAGAGGCCCTGCAGGAGAAGTTACCCTCATTCACTCTTCACCGGGGATAGCAGTGCCTTGAGAAAACCCACTGGCATTTTGGGGGATTTGGGGTTAACCTCCTTTGATGGAGGATCTTTGGCCTCTCTGTCATTCCTGGGAGTTGGAACAGGAGGAGGAGCCTGACGGCCTCACCCACTGGAGCTGGAGGGCTGAGCAGGAGCCGGGAGGTTTGTCTGAGCAGGAAGCCAGGGAGCCAGCAGCAGGGACATGCCATGGGCTGCACCTTCTCTGTGCTTCCTCCCATATTTATCTTTCTTTGCTTTTTCCTCTTTTGAAAGCAGAAAAAAATGATTCTTTAAGAATAAAATACAGACCGTAATTCCAGCATTCAGAAAGTTGAGACAGGAGGATCACTGGGAGTTTGAGACCAGCCAGGGGGCTACAAAAGTGAACATAAGGGCAGCCCTAACTGTGTAGTTAAATTTGATCTCAAAAAATAAAATAAAATAAAATCTAGCTAAATCAAAGGATTAGAATTGGGGGTGAATCCTTGGGAGAAACACAGGACAGCCACAAATGGACTAGTAAGGGTTCCTCGGCGCCCTGCCCCCAAGAGCGAACAGAGTCTCCATGGAGGACACAGACGTGGCCGCAACAGGCTGCTCCGGAGACCACAGCTCACGACTGAGACGTGCGAGGCAGTAGCCTATGAGCAGGACGAAGCTCCGGTGCTGGAGAGAAACTAACAGACCTCCCTGGTCTCAGTAGGGGTGAGGCGCTCACTCTGGGACGGTTCCCACAGGATGCAGCTGTGCAGGGAGGTCATGGCACTGATGGATGCCAAAGCGTGTGCTCCCTGCTCCTCTTTGGCCTTTATCCCCCATCTCAGCCAAGGCCGAGGGGCTGTCACATTGCTCCAAAAGCAACAGCATCAAGCGCTATGCTGCAGGAAATGAATTTACAAAAAAGGAAGTTGCTGCTGCCACTGGAGTTGGGCTGGATCCCCAGGAGCTGGGGAATCCAAAGAAACAGAGAAGCTGAAGCTACTTCTGCAGTTTTCTGCAGATTCTATGAAGCCATGCCTACCTGGAGCTCTGCGGGCCTACAGGGAGAGGCACAGCCCTCGCCTCCACGCCAGGCTCCCTGCCGTCTACTCTTCACACCATCCCCACATGGAACAAGCCACCAAGCTTCTCCCATGACCTGAGCCCAATAGCAAAGTTCCTGTGGTCCCAGGAGTCCCTGAGGAGGCAGCTCCAGGGACCAGAACATCTACGAGATCTCACATGGGCTGGAGTCATCACACCAGAGTCTGTGACGCCTTCCTCATCTATCGCTGGTGAGCTCCAAAGAGCTCCACCTGCGTCTTGAGCTTGATGCCGCTCTGTGAAGTTTAAGGGTGATGGAAACACACAGTGGGTGCTTAAATGTCCAAATGCGTGACAATAAAAGACACCCTGCTAATAATGTCCCTCAGAACACTCCTGCACTTGAACATGCTTAGCCCATCATTCTTGCCACTTTCCGAAGCAGCCCTCTTTTGTGAGTATCTTTATGACGAATGATGAAAAATGTGGTGAACGGTGCTGCCAAGGGCCCCTAATAAAAAGGCAGGGCTGGAGGAATGTCAGTGTGTCCTCTTCCTCCTTATTCGCCAGAGCTGACACCGCATGGCTTCTGCCTCTTCTCCCAAAAGTCAAAATGGCCATGAAGGGTAAATGCTCTGAACAGATGCAGGACACTGAGGCAACCACAGCGGCACAGCTAAAGACACAAAAGGACACTTCCAAGACTTCTGAAAGTGGCAGGAATGAGGACATTCATGAGTTCAAAGTGAGTGACAATGTTTTGAAGGGGATTCATGGCAATGTGTCCTTCACTATATCAATTTTTTAAAACTGTAAATAGTCACTGTATTTTTAGGTCACACTTCATCAACAAGCCCCTGGGTTCAGGACTCCTTAGAATCAAGGAACTAGATAGACTTCACGGCCCCTTGATAAAGGCTAATTCCCAAAACTTGCTGAGCTCCAACCCAGTCCACTGATGTTTCTCTGGAATCTGACACAGAGAGAAAAACACTACTGGCTGGAAGAGTTTTCCATCAGTTCTTGCAAAGAGCTACTTGGAGAGCCCAGAGGGAAAAGCCATGGGAATGGATGCTAATTCACACAGGACTTAATTTTGGGGTAATGGAAATGTTCTAAAATGAGGTAGCAGGAATAGTTGCACAACTTCATGAATACACCAAACACCACTGAACTGTGGTGCACACCTATAATCCTGGCACTCAGGAGGCTGAAGCAGGAGAATCACCATGACTGCAAGGCCTGCTTGGGCCACATTATGAGTTCAAAGCCAGCATGAACTGCAGAGTGAGATCCTGTTCTAAAAAGAAAAAACACTGTGTGAACACTACAAGGCACTGGAGGGTTTGTGGAAAGTGAACTATGTCACAATTTTTTTTGCGGGGGGGAAAGGTTGAGATAGGATCTCGTTATGTAGCTCAGGCTAGCCCTGAACTTACTACGTAGCCCAGGCTGACCTCAAACTCATAGCTATCCTTCAGCCTCAGCCTCCCAAGTGCTGGGGTTATGGGCATATGCCAGCACACACAGCTGTCTCAATTTTCTTGAAGGAGGCAATTACAAAATAGTATTAAGAAAGAGAATAGGTAGCAGGCCTAAAGCAGGACTTTGCTCCAGGAAGACTGGCTCTTGCTCAGCTGGCTGCTACGTACCTCTTGCACCTATTTCTTCTTCTTACCCTTTCTTCCTTCTTCCTCTTCCTCTTCCTTCTCACTTTTAACAGCTGAATACATGCCTTTACTAGTAAATATATAGCTACCTACAGTTATAGATACAGCTATATATAGTTATATAAATACACATGATATGCAGGAACTGTACTTATAAATATATAGCTATAGAAGGTTTTCTTGTCAAACTCCCACAGCCTTCACAACAGCTTCAGGTATGACAATAAACACCTTTGCTTGCCTGTGACTCACACCTAGAACCACTCACTCAGCTGTCTGCCTGTCACCTCCTACCAGCACAGGCTTGTGGGTCAGATGTGTGTGAGAATTGTGTACTGAGTAAGCAGGGCACCAGATCGTCATCTTGTAAGACTTTTTTTTAATGCGTATCTTTTTAATGTACTTAATTTAATATACTGCACTTCTTCAACCATGTAGTCATTTGCCACCAAATGACTCATGTCTCAACCATTGGCCACCTAAAACATGCAAGAATCAAATATTCATTCATGCCACAAATAAAGCAACTGTATGCCAAGAAATTTCACCTTGGTGCAGGTCAAGAGGGAGATGAAACAGTGTCGGAAACGGCAGTTCCTGGCAGCAGGAAGATACAACTTGTACTCTCTCTTCCTGTTCCAAGAAAACCCTTAAACATCACAAAGCTTAGCCAAGCATGGAGATACACACCTACCATCCTAGCACCCCAGTGCCTGAGGCAAGAACATCACCATGAGTTTGAGACCAGCCTGGGCCACATAGCAAGTTCAAGCTCAGATTGAAAAACAGAGCAAGGCCCCCAAAAAGAAAAAAAAGTTACAAAGCTTAGTGCAAATGTGTGCTTGTGTGTGTGTGTGTGTGTATGTGCATGCATCTCTGTATGTATACAAATGTGTCTGTGTATGTGGTTGTTTTCGTTGTTGTTGTTCTATTTTGTGTGGATGTTAACAGTAGGAAAATTTATCGAAGAAAAGGAATGGGAAATAGGAATAGCACCTGAGAGACGGGAGGGGTCTCAAATGGGGTGTGTGTGTGTGTGTGTGTGTGTGTGTGTGTGTGTGTGTGTTATGAAAAAATGAACTCAGGGTCTTCGCTCTGAGCTACAATCCCAACCTCTTTTATTTTTTTATTTTTGGGTAAGGTCTCACTAATTTCCCCAAGCTGGGATTGAATTTGCATTCCTCTTGCCTCAGTCAAAGCTTTTAAACAGTCATGATATCTATCCAAGCCATCTTAGAGCTAGGAGTATTTCCCTGCCTCTCCTCTTCCTGTTTACAAGTATTTTCTTGGAAATCTAAAGAGCTGCAGGGCCTTACCACATCTGTACTCCTGCCACCCTGGGAGGCTGTGAAAGAAGCATCTAAAGTTTGAGCCCAGCCTGGAGAACTTAGAGAGACTCTGCCTCAAAATAAAAATTCAAAAAGAGCTGGAACGTAGCTCTCTACCAATATCTTAGATTCAATCTCCAGTACTGAAAAAAAAAAAGTTGAAGGTACTGTAAATTTAGCCCAGATAATAGAAAGGCCACTGAAAATTCAGTTGGTTTGCTCCTCTCCTTTATGTTCCAATCAACATATCCCAGAAATCTGACCTACAAATGTACTGTGGCCTCAAAGCACCACACAGGTGTTCAGGTTACAGGAACTCGCAGCTGGCACACTGTCTCTGGGCAGCCCCTCCTCATTCTTAAGGCAGAATCAGAAAAGTAACACTATGACCCCTTGCATACACCACTCCCACCCTGCCACCAAAAACTTCTTCATTTAAGGTATCTTCCGGAGATCACAATACTCGATTATTCATAACACTCCTAGACACGTCATACATCCCCCAAAACACAATTATCATCCTATATATCAAAATACCATTATTCCATTGTTATAGGTTGTGTCTAGATGTGCACCCCCCCCCCCCCAGCATCTCCCAGGTTGTAGGTGGGGCTTTCGCAGAGGTGGCTGAATTTAAGAGTGTATGACACTTTAGACTGATTCATGGTGCAATGCTCGGATCAAGGGCATCACAGGTGTTACCTATCCTAAGCAGCCCCGATAAGACATGAGGGATAGAAAGAGTTATGGCTGAGCCTTGTCACCTTCTGCCCATCATGAACTGTTTCTCCTCTGTGATGCCACCCTGCCTTGGACCAGCTGATTATGGACTGCAACCTCTACAAACTGTGAGCTAAATAAACCTTTCTTCCTTTCACATTGTCTGGTACTTTGTCTCCTCAACCAGAAAGGTAACTGTTATGGTTTATGTCTAGTTGTCCCCCCAAAGCCTCATGCAATCATGGGGCAGGGACTTCTAGAGTTTGAGACTTGACTCATGATCCCCTGGGTTTATGTGTTTTAGTGCAAATGGGATTATGGGTCTGAGTACTTCTGGGATTATGGGTGTAGCCTAAGGTGGATAGGCTGAGGTGGAGATACTGAATGTAATATCAAGAGAGACAGAGAGACAGACTCAAGCTGTTGCTCTGCTGCCCTGATTGGCTGGTTGCTTCTGTCACGATTTTATTGCTGCTCTGCCACCATGAACTGGATGCTCTCTGCCCTGTTCCACTCAGCCTTGGGCCAGCCTAATATGGACTGAAACCTCCAGTAACTGTGAGCTAAATAAACCTTTCCTTCCTTCATTTTTGGTGTTGGGTATTTGTCCCAGCAATGAGAGAAGAGTAATTAAGACAGTAACTAAGACATTCATATAACAAAATGAATCAGTCCCTCTCACTGACTAGTAAGTCTGTATCCAAAAGCTTTCATAGTTTTTGTTTTATTTTTACAGTACTAGAGACTGAACTGAAGGCCTTTCCACTGAGCTACATCCCCAGCCCTTTTTCGCTTTGAGACAGGGTCTTGCTAAATCAGTAAATCACCTAAACTGGACTCGCATATGTGAATCTCCTGCCTCAGCCTACCAGAGTGCTGGAATTACTGGTGTGCGCTGTCGTTTCTGAAGGAGAGTCTCTCCCGGAGTCTGACTTTACCAGTCCTGTCCACCTCCCCAGCCCACATACTGTGCCACCACTGCCAGGGGATCACAGCCACAGTCCCCTTTTGGTACCTGTGCAGAAGGTGCCGTCGTTGGGAATGAACGTTTTGTTGTTGTTTGTAGCTTGGTAACCTTCAAGGCAGATGCAGTAGAAGCCCCCAAGGGTGTTGTGGCAAGATGTGTGATTCCCACAGACCACGGCAGCTCCATACTGGCACTCATTTTTATCTGTGGATGGATGGAGACAACACACAGAAGGGTTTATCCATCCATACCGAGGTCCATAACCCAGACTACTGATCTATGCTGAGGACTCGGGAGGGGAACTCTGTGAGAACGGCTCACTGATCCATTTCTAAGGCCTCTTTTTTTTCACTGTGCTTCCCAGACTAGAGGACACGAGGCTGTCATATTTGTGTATCAGGGGCAAACAAAACCACCAGAGAAACAGCACATCCTAACCTAGCAACCCATCCTGTCTAAAGACCAGGAGACAAAGACTGTGAGTTTTTCCACTTTCAATAACTCATAGAGATGTCGTTCAGCCGCAGAACAGGAGCACATCATCTACAAGACTCTGAGCTTGATCCCCAGGACCAAATAGTACTACTCTTAATAGTAATAATAATTATTATTATTATTATTTTAAGTTAAAATTTTACGAGAGGCCCAGGAAACAAACGTAGCTGCTGCAACCCCTTTTTCCAGCATGACATTCTCTGGGTAGTTCACAAAAGCTGGAGGAGGATGTCACATGCAGTGACTAGGCCGGAAAATGTGTCATTTGTGATCTCCTGGGAAACATACCTCAGTGAGCCTCAGCCCCAGTGGGGAGCAGCCCTAATGTGGTGGCAGAAATGCCTGAGGCACATCCTGAGGGGCCTGTGGGGGTGTCAGCAGTCCCCCTGTGAAAGCCTGCCTGAGTGTTTTTAATTAAACAATTTGAAATGCAAAGAATGAAATGAAAGGAAATCTTCCTCCTCCGCGCTCTAGCCAGGGAGCAGCAAACTTCTTCCCCCAGTCTCAGTTGCCACTACTGTTATCAAAGCAACAGCTGTACCCTGGGTGTGGTGGCACACGCCTGTAATCCTAGCACTGGGAGGCTGAGGCAGGGGGACTGCTTTGAGTTTGAAGTCAGCCTGGCCTTCCACACGGTGAGTCGAAGCCCAGACCAAATTACAAAGCAACAGCAAGACCTTGTCTCAAAAAAAAACAGAAAATAAACAAAAAACTTTGTTTTTTGTGTTTTGGGCAGGCATTTCCCTCCAAATCCCAGGTGGGTATTTTATTATATATAAATATTTTCTTAATATTTAACTGAACCTACAGTACAGTTCATAGTCTGGGGTAAAATCTGAGAAGCAGAAGCCTCAAGCCATGGGAAATCACAACATACATGGCCCACAGGACACAACATGACATGGGGTCTTCAGACACAAACTCAGCCATGCACACGACAGAATCTCCCTGTCCTCTGCCCCTGCTTCTGAGCTGTGTCTGCCCGCTGACTTCACTGGAAAGGACAGTGGGGTTCATGGAGTCCTGTGGCTTTGGGCCTCTGGCCCCGTGCCCTCAGGGGGACCGCAGCTCACTCAGCCAGAGAGCACTGGGACACCAGGAGCAGGAACTCCATCCTTCATTGAAGCCCCACCTCCCACGAGGAGGAGTGACTGTTACTTTAAAGCACAATCAAGAGCACAGCTAGGGGCCAGCGAGATGGTTCAGTGGTCTAAAGCGCCTGCTTAGGAGGGCTCAGGCAACTGTGGGGACTGCAGTTCGATCCCCGGCACCACATGCTGCGCCAGCGCCACCACCAGGGCAGGCTGAGCCAGCCACAAAATGAATAAATAAAGAAACAAACAAACACAACAAGCAAACAAATAAATAAAATTTAAAAAATAAAAAAAAAAGAGCACAGCTACCCTCCAGGAGGACACAATTCCTCTGGAGAAAGGGCAGGGAAGCGCACCCATGTCCATCTCCCAGCCTGGGAACAAGAGAGGGGAGGAAGGACAAGAGAAACTCCCTCAGCAAGCTCAGGCCGCACTTTACGTTAGGATAGAATCCTAAGGACAAGGGTCAGAGATGCAGCGCAGCCTGCAGGATAAGCCCTGGCAGGAAAGCTCATGGCCTGTGGCTTCGGAGTCCTGGGCTCAGGTGACCCTCCTGCATCAGCCTCCACAGTAGCTGCGATTTCAGGTGCACACTGCCATACACATGGCTTTTTGAATGCAGGACTCAATTGTTATTTTTATTTAGGGAGGAGAGCAAGCCACGCACTGAAATCACAATAAGGTTGTCTATCCACAAATATAAGAAAAACGATCACGTTTTAATAGCACATAACAAGGTGGCTGTGGCATTCACTATGGTGAAACTCTCACTGTCTCTCTGAATGGGCTTTAATCTGGATATTATCAGACTGTCATGGCATGGATATCATGAGGAAAAAGTAATTTCAAGAGCTTCTGGCCTAAAGATCTTTGTATTCCTTTCGTTTAAGCTTCCAAAGGGTTACAACTACATCATATCCGGGGTACACATTCTGGTAGACATAAAAAGACTCAAAGCAATTTAAGTATTTTATCCACCAACCAAAAGGTTAAGTAGGCTGGGGCTGGCCAAATAGCTCAGCGGGTTAAAGTGCCTACAAACAGGCTCAGGGGTCAGGGGTTCAATCCCCAGGCCTGCTGTGCTGACAGCATGTGCTGTGAGGGCAGTTGAGATTGGGCATGGTGGTGCATGCCTGTGATCCCAGCTCTTGGAAGACTGTAAACAGGGGGATCAGTACAGGTCTGATCTAGTAGTGAGACCCTGAACACCCTGTAGACCTTACACACACACACACACACACACACACACACACACACACATACACACAAACAGTTAAATAGGAAGCCAAGCAAGGCAGCTCCTATGTGTAATCCCAGCACTCAGAGGCTGAGGCAGGCGGACGCGCATGAGCCTGGGCTACACAAAGAGATGCAGTCTCAAAAAAAAAAAAGAAAGCAAGAAAGAAAGAAAAGAAAAAAAGAAGGAGAGAGAGAGAGATTGAAAGAGAGAGGAAGAGCAGGTCTAATTAGGGCCTGTTTTCCTCCATTGTGTTAATATAAATAGCTTTATATCAAAATAACCAAAGAAATGAAGAAATACAATAACCAGTAAGTTGCTAAGATAAACTCAAGATTTAAAACACATTTCAAATTTGTGTTAAAGCAGTTTCCAGAGATTCTAGCTCAATGACATCTGACACTTCCTCTGAAGTGCTAGAAAAAGGATCCATGCAAAACCTAAAACTAAGACTTCTTATAGCTGGCAAAGTTTTCCAAAATATAAATCATGTGAGGCCGGGGAGATAGGTCCGTGGCACAAATGCCTGCCCGGCAAGTGCAAAGTCATGAGTTTGAACCCCGGTCCCACAAAACAGGTTTAAAAATTAAAAAAATAAAATTAAAATTAAAAAATACAAAACATGTGAAGAAAATGACACTGCGCTCCCACCCCTGCCCCAGGGCATCAGCTACTCAACACTAGCGAATAGGGATCCTGGGCTCCGCGTCACCCGCGTTCGCAACTCACCGACACACTGGGTCCTCCCATTGCCCACGAAGCCATAGTTGCACATGCAGATCTTCCTGCCATCTCGCTCCTGGCACGTGGCGTGTTTGTGGCAAGCGGCGCAGACATCTAAATCCAAAGCGGAAGTTGTACATTTCAGAAAAACGGAAGTCCAAGGACAGCTACGTTTCACTAGCAAACATTTATAATGAAAAGCTAAAATTTAAACACCAAAGTAAACAGGACAGATCTAATCTCATCCCAAAGAACCTTTGATGGAGCCACATGTGATCATGTGAACCCTAGAAGCCCAGCTCCAGGAAGCTGAGGCAGGAGGATCACCATGAGTTCAAGGCCAGTGTAGACTACACAGTAAGTTCAAGCCTAAACTGTATAGCAAGGCCCTATATCAAAGGAGAGGGGAGGGGAGCGGAGGG